>CM075810.1:8526265-8722088 GCA_037975025.1 Excoecaria agallocha
TGACCCACTTGAAGATAGTTGAGTGATTAACAAAGGATTCACCATCCCAGATTTATTAAGGAAAGTTATCTCGCATGATTCTATAATTGCTTTATTTAGAGAATCTCTGGCCATAGTAATATGCCAAGATGGATAGGGATCCATGAAGGGCATTTTGGGAACAATGGTTAAATTAATAGAAAATACATAATTAGATTTATATGAGTTGACAGAAATCCATACTCAGAATCTAATTAAGATAAGAGTGGTGAAAGGATTAATTGCACGGTAACTGTTTCTATGGAAGGGTATAGTCAAACTACTTGACTTTTCTGACATTTGCATAGTCATGATGCCTAGCTAGAGGCCAATCATGACTTGTATAATAGTATATCATAAATATCAATAGGGATTGATAAAATGATTTAAATAAGTTTAAATCATGTGAGTTTTGAGTATAACTCACAATTACATATTATACTGCCAATATGGACAGGAACCCAATAGGTCACACACATATAGAGAAAAGGATAAAATGGTAAAATGGCAAGCATAATAATATTTTATATTATTATGGGAATAGAGAAGTGAATAAGAGAATAATTAATTAAAGAGTTTAATTAATTATGATCAAGTAAAATTGTTCGCAAAACTTCTTAGAAATGTTCTGTAAAATGGAAATAATTGAAATATTGTATTTCATAATTAATTATTATTGCACTATAAGTGTTATAGGGCTGATATAATAATTAATAAATCCATTGGAGAAAATAATGGAGGCCCAGAAAATTGAGTTTGGCGCAAAAACCCTCCAGAGGAAGGGTTTCACGCCAACTTTAGATAGAAGGCCTTGGAGGCCTAATTTTTTGACCAAAATAAATTAAATATATTTCATAAGTGTTATGGAGCCTACATATTTAATTTGGATGGATTTGAAATTCATTTGGGTGATTAAATCCAAGTGTATGCATGAAGGGCCTAGTTTGTAGGTTTTGTGCATAGTCTTTTATGAAAGGATTTAAATTTGATTTAATTGAACCCAAATAAATTATTAATAATTCCACAAGCCCATTTAATATTTCTCCAACAATTTTAAAGAGCCCAATCCCATTATGAAGTTGGATTTTTAACCTAACTATAAAAATCCAAGTGATAGGGATTTTAGGGTTAAGTGAACAATTAAAAGAAAAAAAATTCTCTCACTCTCTCAACCCTAGCTGCCACTCCCCTTGCTAGCATCAAGGAATTTTGGCCAGCCCTTGTGTTCCTCCATTGTTGGTTCATTCAATCCTTCTCTATTGTGGATTACTAATTGGAGATGTTCAATTTTGGACACTGTGGTTTGCAACAACCCAGTGAGAAGGAAAATTAACTGTTCAACAAAAATCAAAGGTGATTTTTCTTATTCTCATTAATATGTATATTGTAAATTCATGGTAAGATCAAATCTATTGGTTAAAAAGTTTTAAATTCCACTTATGTATGAGATACATGTAATCGATAATTTCCAATAATAACTGGAGCTTAAGGAAGGCCCCATGAGAATAAACATTAATGGCTGATTGACTCACCAAATTGGAAGCCTCAGGTCAACAAGTGATAAAAGAAAATATAATCACTGAAGAATAACTTTAGCCTTCCTTTAAAGAGTTGGAAATGATGGAGTTTGATCGAGAAAAAGATACCTGGATAACCCTAATCATTTAATACCTTTGATTGGGTGAATCACTTAAAGATGAAGAAAAAGCCTGAAATATCATGAGAAAATCCCTTAATTATTTCCAAAATTAGCAATGAATTATATAAGAACGTGTTCAATCATCCTTGGCTAAAATATGTATCAAGGAAAGATGGAGATTACATTTTTAGATAAATTCATAGGGGAATATGTGGAGTTCATGAAGCCAGTAGAGTGATTATAAGAAAAGTCCTGCAAACTAGTTATTTTTGGCAAAGTATTTTTAAAATTGGTCAAGATAGGGTTAAAAAGTGATAACAATACTAGATTCACCAAAGAATCATAAGATAACTAGTAACCGATTAGAATATCTCGACCATTTGATCAATGGGGCCTTAATATTCTAGGTCCTTTCCCATAATGCAAACAAAAAATGCAATTCCTTAACATAGTTGTAGATCATTTATCCAAATGGATAGAGTCCAAACCTTTGGTAACAATCACCGGTAAGAGGATAAAAAATCTTTACTTTGAATTAGATCATCTATAGGTATGGCTTACCAAAAGTCTTATCATGGACAATGGCAAATAGTTTAGCAATTCAACTTTCAGATCCTTCTATTCCAATTTGAAAATCAATTTAAGGTTTACTCAATGACTTATCCACAAAGTAATGGCATGGTTAATGTTTCTAATAGAACAATCCTAGAAGTATTGAAGAAGAGATTAGGAGAAGCAAAAGGGAACTAGACTAAAAAGTTGAAAGGTGTTTTATGGTCTTATAAGAATTCACCTAGAGTTGGAATGCTTCAAACTCAATTTTCCTTGGTCTTCAGATCGAAAGCAATGATACTAGTGGACACTAAAATTCCTTTTTACTAATTAACATTCTTCTCCTATTAGAATAATGAGCAAAAGAGGAGACAAGATTTAGATCTAATCGAAGAAAAAAGAGAAGATGCTTATATGAAGACCGCTGCTTACAAGAAAAAAGTTTCTAAATACCACAAAGGCAAGGTAAGGCCTAAAACTTTTAATGTTTGGGAACTTAGTCTTAAGAAAGGTAAAAATTAGCTTAGGAAATGCTAGAGTTAGAAAGCTCATGCCCAATTATGAAGGACCTTATAAAATTTCTAAGGTCTTGAGCAAAGCACCTACAAGATAAGAGCTACATATGGAACAAACATTCCTAAGTCTTGGAATGTAGAAGTGCTTAAAATGTACATGATGTAATATCTAAATGATTGATGTAACTTATTCTTATTAAATGTACATTTGATCAATGCTTTTTTTTATTGATGAATTCAATTTTGATCTCAATGATTGACACTCCATACTTTACATTTTCATTTTTGCAAGTTGAATTTGCAATCACTTCCTAATTTCGATCAATAACATTAGGGACATAAATTAAGTTTTATATTCCGATCAGCATAATCAATGATCATACAAGTGTTAAAGCATTTATCTTGCTTATTTTCCCAAGATAAAACTATAGTTATATCCTAATTTTAATCAAATTAACATGCTTTTAACCTTGATGTATCAAATTTAAAATATTCTAAGCTAAAAAAACTTTTATAAGTTTAGAAAATAAACACTTAGAAATATCTTACTTCAAGATTGTTATATCTCATTTGGAAAGCTTTTCAATGAAAACTAAATTATGAATAGACATACTAGAAGAATAGATGATGAAAAAAGATAAATTTCATTTCCATAAAAATTTTTTCCAAGTACAGATGAAAGAAAGAACATTTTCAAAGTAAAATTACAAAGAAATCCTATCCTATTCATCTCTTCCTTCGGGTTGGTCGATCTCATTGGCAGGAGGTTCCTCATCTTCACTTTTAGCAGGGGGATCTAAAAGGTTGGTAAGGTCCTCCATGAAGCTAAAATCTTTTCTTAGGAATTGCCTCTCACACTCGAGTAAAATACGAGTAATAAGGTCACTTTGGATCTCTCCTAATTAATCCATCATTTGCTCTTTCTGGTTAGCTTGGATGAAGTTTAATCTATCTTGAAGTTATTAATTGATCAACTCCACTAACCTACCTTCTTTTGGAGCTCCCGTACTTGAGCAAAAATTTTAATGACTTGAGAAGAAATCTCCCTAAACTGAGCATATTATTTTGAGTGAATTTGTTAGAGATGAGAGGCACACTCAGTTCTAATAGTCTCTAATTCTTCCTTGAGCTTATGCTTCAATCGAGTCTTCTCTACCAACTTCTCCTTCTAAGCTAGATTTCAGCCATAAAGGCCCATAGCTTTTTGGATAACTTACTCTAAAGAAAAAAGGTAAAAACATAAAATACTTAGAAAATTTTTTGATAACGAAATTGTAGCTACTCAACCGACAAGCTTTAAGGTTGATCTCTCCAAGTTCTCGACTAGGAAAAGTGATCGAACCCATGTCACTCATCCTTTTCAAATATGTTACGCTTGCTCAGATAGTCTAACACTTATGGGTTCCAAATAATGTACCATTATCCAAACCTTTAAAATAAAATCTCATTAAGAGGAAGAAACCCTACCTTAGAGGAAAGAGTAATAACCATAGAAGAGCCCAATAACCCTTCTAACATAATCAACTTAGAGGAAATTGGAGGAGATATCCTCTTAAAATGAGCCTTAACCATTGGGGGATCCGATCGGATAGTGGTTAGAGTGTTTATTGCTAGAAGAGGGATTTTTTCCACTTTCTCAAACATTTTATCCCTAAAAGTTAGCCTTCTAAATTTGACTAGGTGAGCATTATGATCCTTACCCCTATATGATTTCTTTTCCTGCTCTTTGACTTTTGGGCTTTCTTTACCCATTTAGCAATCCCCTTATTCATCTAAAGGTCCATTGGTGTTATAAAAGACAATGAGTTAAAATCTTTGCAAGGTATAAAGAAATGTATATTTGAATGTAAAATAAATACTTATGCATGAAATGCATAATGAAGTCCTAAGAGCTTATGTTTAGTAGGCTCATCTAGAGAGGCAAGCAAAGTCTCTGAACTGGTCGAATCATTTTTCATGATCCTTAATGTATTTCATTAGCTTCTTTATGTCAAACTTGAATAGGTAAAGCCTAGAAGCTAAGTTCTTTAAAATATTTCGCTTGAGCAAAAGATGCAAACTCACTTTAAAGCCTCATTTTCGCATGAGCAGAAAAAATCTCGCTAAAACCTTTTATTAAAAAAATAAGTATTAAAAGTCTTTTCTTATTTTTTGAGGTAAAATAATATTATATCCTATCCTCTCCACCAGACAGGTAGAAAAAATATGTAAAGAGCTTGAGTGAAAGATCCATATGGAGGGACCTGTATAAAACTTTGAAGTAGGTCATTGTTCGCCACCCTTTCAAGTTCATCTAGTAGGTGCAAGCTTATAACTTCGAAAAATACTATAGTCATATGGATTAAGTGGAAACTACAATCCGCAATCCAAACTATTCTAATAACATATAAACCACTATGGAAGGCTCTCAAACAGACCATCCATCACTGACATAGATAAGGGATAAGCCAGAATGGCTATATCCTCAAGTAAGTTATGCCTCTCATTTAGTTCTTTTACTTGTGAGGTTGAAAGTTTTATATGCTTAACTATAGGGTCTTTAGTTATATATTCCAATAAAAAGGTAAGGTCAAAACTTTAATCTATGCTCGAATTATTGCTTGAAACTATTCCTAAAGGTAAAATAATTAGATAAGAATCCTTAATCTGCTCTAAAGAAGCAAACTAAAAAATGTTCAGAGAAAGAGAAGACAGTGATGAAGTTGATGATACAAATAATGAGTTTGAATCTGAAATAGAAATGAAATTATTGGACATCCAAGTAAAAATGAATTACTTAGCAAAACTGGTGGAAATTTGGAGAAATTTGAGAAAATCTTGGAATTAGAGCTCAAAGAACTTAAAGAAAAGGTAAGAAAATTGAGAGCCTCAAAAGATTTCAGAGCTTAGAAGAAGAAAGATTTTTGCAAAAGGTAAGAAAGCAAAATTGATTTAACTATTTATAGTGGCAGGAGGTAGCTTCCCCAACAAGCCAAGCATGGCTAACAAAAGGATGCTACCACATGTCATGCTATGAATGGATGGAATGAAGAACGAGGCACTTTATATTAATATTTCTTACGATGAAGCATCATTTAATAATAATGGCTCATTGGGCATGCAAAGAGGTGCATTCAAAATAATGTCTAAGTTCAGAATCTTGAAGCATCTATAATTCCATCAAAATTTGAAGAGTCAAGTCAATAGAATTTTGATTTCTTGGATACAAATGAAATCAAAAGAGCCCAGACTTTGAAAGATCTTACCACCCCTATCTATTTGTTCTTATTAGACTATTTTTTTTTAGAGGGAGGTGGAGGGGGACATTCCAAGGCCAAGGCCTATTATAGAGTAAGAACTTAGGCCCATCTTTGCCTTCTTCAATTACAATCCAATTGGACTAGTGGACATAGTGACACGTGCACTTCTCTTGACAAGACTGGCTGGCCTGACAAAGTCTTATCCTATCATATCACTTAACACGAGTTGCCTATTCATCACAATCGGTACACCATCCGTGTCAAGCTACCATTAGGCACACAAATGCCTCGATAATTAGGTACCAAGCATACACTATAAATAGCCTAACTCTCGAAGGCTTTAGGTATTGCTCACTTGAGATCTTCTCTCTCTCAATTTTCTCGCTAAAGAGCATTATTGATTTAAGTATCAGAATCTTTAAGCCCGGTCAAACTGGGCTAGTCTTTCTTGTAAATATCATTTAATAAGCTAATCCGACCAGCTCTCCAGTCATCCCATCCAATCTCTTTCTTTAGATGTTCCTAGAAATATCGAGTGGAATGGGAATGGAATTCTGATTGATTAATATTGCCACCAATATTTATTGGTTTAAGTGTTTCGGTTTTCTATCCTTTTAAATTTTAATTTAAGCAAGATCTCAATTTTAAATTTTGTGAATGCAAAGATAGTTTAGCTCCATAATGAATCCATTCATCTCAAATTGGATAATAGTAGTAATTATAAAATATAAAAATTAAAAAATTATCAAAAATTCAATTAATGGGAATATGAAAAAAAAAATCAATTTTGTGGTTAAAAAAATGCCAAACTGAATTTTTTTTTAACCGAACCTATTATTCAAAACACTGAAGTTGAAACATGGTTTTCAATAATGAATGAGTTATTATAAATATTCATATGAAAAGTTGTGGAAGTGTAGACAAATTACTCGATAAGGAATTCATATATATATATATATATATATATATATATATATATATAATGGCATAATTCCCAATCTCACTGATGATAAATACCCAATACAAGATGTAATTTATAATTTATTATATATTAATTAATTGAAGCCGCAATGATTCAAGCCGCAAAAAAAATATTTGCCAATTACAACTCTTCTATTATGTTGCTAAGTTCTGACAGAATAAAACCTCCATGATAGGATGTTGAAATACTAGGGATGATTATGGACCGGTTAACCGATTTTTTAGCAAAAAAATTAATCAATCCATTATTATCGGTTTCTTAAAATTACTAACCATTAATCAGTCTGTTGCATTCAGTTAACCAGTCCATCAGTTTCAATTTTTTGGTTTGGTTAACCAATATTTTTCGATTAACATTAAAATTTATAAAATAAAATTATTAAAGAAAATTAGACAAAGCTCAATTCAATTTCAAATATGTAAAGTAATTTAATATAAAAATTAAGAAACAAACATAATTTACTAATCAAAATTCATGTTATATAGATTAATAGCTGATATTATAAAATAGATTTGATATTTGTTGAAAATTAGAATATTTTTGATTTTAAGTTAAATAAAAATTTGAATAATATTAAATGTTATAACATAAACTCTAAAATATAAGAAAATATAATTACATGCTATTAAGTAAAATATGAACACCAATATATGATAAAAAAAATAATATATATAAAAGTTAATCGGATACTATATATAAATATTACTATATAACTAAAGAGAATGACATAATATAAATTTAGTTTAATATAAAAAATAAT
Source organism: Excoecaria agallocha (assembly GCA_037975025.1). Taxonomy (NCBI): domain Eukaryota; kingdom Viridiplantae; phylum Streptophyta; class Magnoliopsida; order Malpighiales; family Euphorbiaceae; genus Excoecaria; species Excoecaria agallocha. Next base: position 8,533,971 of record CM075810.1, read on the forward strand.
ATATCTAAAAGTTAATCGTATACTATATGTAAATACTACTATATAATTAAAGAGAATGACATAATATAAATTAAGGTATAAAAATAAAAATATAATTTAAATATATTTTAAAATATTATTTTATGTAAATTTTAGAGAGAAATAGAAAAAATTGAAGATAGAAAAATTATATATATATATATATATATGAACTTGTTAATTGTTGACTAACGGTTAACCAATACCTAAAAACCTAAACCGTAACCATTAACCAAAAATATAAAAATTAACAACCATAACCAAGTCCATTGGATCAGTTAACCATAAAAATCGATTCGGTTTCGAATCGATTTTACAGTTAATAATATTTTTGGTTTTTTTTGCTCATCCCTATGAAGCACCACAAGTAAGAAGAAGAAGAAGCTAAGAAACAAAATAAGATCAATTGAAAAAAAAAATGTGAGAGAGATCAGCCACAGTAAATGTATGCATCAAATGCAGTTTTCATTTTAGGACTATATATATATATATATATATATAAGTTTTGTGCGGACTTACGCTGCACGTAATATACACATTTCTTCATTCGTGTAATTAATGATCTATAGTAAATAACTATTCGCTACATCCTAAATAGGGGTGTGCAAAAATCGACCCGATCCGAACAACCCGATCAATCCGAATCGAATCGATACATTCGGGTGAGGTTAATCGGGTTGGTAGGGTCGGTTTGGATAGAAGGTTCGTGAAATTTTTGAGTTCAGGCCAGATCAGGTAAAAACCTTCTAAAACTGACCCAACCAACTCGATTTACTAAGTATATAAATAAAAAACCTAATTTTCCTTCTTCATTTCCTCTTCTAAAATTTGTGATTCACGATCATCTTCGGCACCCCTAAGATTTTTAGCCGCCTCCATTGCCTCATTGCCGGTCAGTGATCACCGCCGCCTCGTGACCTCCTTCATCCAGTTATCCTTCGACAAGCCTAAGAAGTAAGAAGTATGTCATCTTCCACTAACTCCCAATCTGCTTAATTTTTTTGTTTCTTAATTGCAATAAAACCAATCTTTAAATGGCGGATCTTTTGACTGCTGCTCTCAAGGTTCATATATATTCTCTTTATTTTCAATGTTTTGTGGTTTATATTGATTCAGAATGTTTGAATTCTAAGTTTTGATTTCGTTTGTTCTCTCTTTTCGTTTATTTTTTCCTACATGTTTGAAGAAGTCTGTCGATGAGTTTCATGGTCGATCATATTTCCTTTTTTTCCTGAATTTTTTTAAAAAATAAATTTAAAATTAATACGAAGATCTGATGGTTTCATTTTCTTTCTTCTTTTCTATTTGTTTTCGCTTAGGGCAACTAGATATATGAATAATTTGTGTGCATTGCATTTAAAATTGTGCACAGGTAAAAGGCAATTCCATTTCGAAAGAAGAAAATGATGAAAAATATTCCGACGATGTGCCGAAAAAGAAAAAGAAAGTAAGATTCAGTCCTGATGTTGAAACCCGTGAATATGAAAATTCAGTATATAGGAAGTCACCTAGGAGGAGTAGGAGGAAAACTTTGACTAGATCTTTGGTGAAATGTTTGGGAGAGAGCAATTCTCGTGATAGAGTTGATTAGAAAAGAAGAAGGGGAAACACTAAAACTGTTTCAAGGATTACTCGTTCACTGGCGAAGATTGACGATGAGAACTCTTTTATGACTGAGAGTAAAACTGAAAATGATCAAGGTCAGGAGGGATGTGATGAAGTTCCTCAATATGAAGGAAATTTGAAGGGAATATAGATATCTAGAGAATTTCAGAAGAAAGCTGCTAGTAAAGAAATCGGTAAGGATAGTGGTGAAGCTAGAAAGGTCGCAAGGCGATCTGCAAGAAATATGGCTAAGTGTACAAAGTCTGAATTGGTAACTAATGGATCACAAGGTCCATAGCAGTGACTACTACGGTTGAAGGCAACGCTGAGGTTGTTTGCCTCACAATTAAATGAAAATATTGCCATTATAGCATGCCATGTGATTGAAAAGAACCTTTTTTTTTTACCTGCTTGTATTTCTTAACTTTTATTTATACTGAATACAATGTATTCATTTTTCCTCAAACATGACATATTGTATTCACTTTTGACAAAACTAATACATTATTTAATTACATTGTTTTTACTTTTGACAAACCTAATAAACTGTATTCAATCATGCTCAAACTGAATATAATGTATTCATTAGTCCCTAAAATTTAATACATTATATTCACTTCAAAATGATATCTAAATACAATATATTCTGTTTTGCAAAGCTATAATACACTGTATTAATTTTTGGTTAAAAGCTAATAAAATATGAATATATAAAAAATTTAATTACATTTAATTAACTTTTGACAAACCTAATACACTGCATTTTTAAAATATTTTTTATGATATTTAATATTATTTATTTGTATTAATTTAGGATTTTAATTTAAATATGTAAATTAAAAAAATTAATTTCGGGTTAATCGGGTTGTTCGGGTTTGAGCCCGAAAAATATCGGATTGTTCGGGTAGGGACCCGATATTTATGTAGGGTCGGATCGGATGAGAAAAATATTTAAATTTTGGATTTCGAGTTCAGATCGGGTTCGCCCGAACCCGACCGATGCACACCCCTAATCCTAAATCAAGAGTCACTTTTTTCTCTTTTATGAATATTAAATTTATCATTATTTTTTTAATTTTATCGAAAAGTAATTTAAAATAATATAATACCCTCATATATATATATATATATATATATATATATATATATATATATATATATATATATATATATATTAAATGCATGTTATTCATGTAGTTTTTATGAATAAATTTGATATCTTATATATATTATAAACAAATCTATTTTTTTCAGAATAATTGTTAACAAAATTATTATTATTATTATTATATTGAATTAAATAAATGGTATAACTACCAATTGGTTAAGAGTTTCCAAAGGAAAGAAAAAACTTTTTTTGTTTTATTATGAAATTCAATTTGCAAAATAATAGCAAAATTTAAACATAGTTAGTGTTGCTTTAATTATTAACAACATTTTCCATACAAAACTCTCTCTGTTCACAAATAAATATCCATTTTTCTCTTTTAATTTATTTATAAATAAATATCTACTTTTTTAAAACATATCATATTTAAATATGATCTTCTAAATATGCCATCTATATTGAAAGGTTAAGTTTGTTAGAAAAATTTTAACCCCACTTCATACACTTATTTGTATATAATGTAAATAGACAATAGGTAATTTTACTATTTATAAAACACTATTTAGTAATCACCTTGTTAAACATTCAAAGCAACATGAGATAATAGTAGTTTTGGCATTTAAAATAGTTTACTAATAAATCAGAGGTTTTGATAAAAGACAAGCCACCATGTGAGAATTGGATAAGGGAAGTATGAAAGTGCTGTTCTAGTGATGACCGATCGAACAAGGCGAGAATGGGCCTGACAAAGTAAGAAAAGGAGCTAGCCCAGGTAAACTAGTTATTAGCACTCTGAAATCCAAGTCAGTAATGCTTGGATTGGGAGAGTACTAGGGAGAGAGAGATTGGAAGAGTTCAACCTATCATGCCTGGGAAGAGGCATGATATTTATAAAGAATGTCCACGGTCACTTGAGTGGTCTATCTGCATGTCAGAATGGACATCCAATGATGTGATATTGAGTGACTGATGGATGAAGTGGTGGCATGTGTCAGTCATACCTTAAAGATCAAGTTCTGGCAGTCCCAATTGGGATGCCTTATCTCTTTGGTCCTTATATCTATTTGTTATCTTATGCCCGAACTTAATAAGAGAGTCAAACTTAGGCAGAAAGATTCTTCTTGTCTTAAGATGGGCTTAGGGCTATTAGGCCGAGTTTGATGAATGATAATTTGGTCGTTATCATTTGTCTACCCTCGCAATCTTCTAATATGTCGTGAAGATTGGAAAGCATTATAGGGAATAAAAGGAAATGTGAAACGAGGCATCTTTTGCATTCAAGTTTTATGAAGGTTTATGCCATTTCGATCTGTGAGAGATCGAAGAATTGTGAAATAAGGTGTCTTTCGCGCTCGAGTTTTGCAAAGGTTCGGATCATTCCGATCTGTGAGAGATTTAAAGGATTGCAAAATAAGGAGTCTTTCACGCTCAAGTTTTACGAAGGTTTATGTCGTTCTGATCTTTGAGAGATCAAACAATTGCGAAATGAGGTGTCTTTTGCGCTTGAATTTTGCATAGGTTCTCGCCATTTAAATCTGTGAGAGATTGAAGGATTGCGAAATGAGGCATCTTTCGTGAAATAAAGCACCTTTTCGTGCATATGTTTTGCGAACACTACAAGAAAATAATCTAATAGAAATGAAAATTAGCAACAAAAATTATTGATTTTCCGTTGCTAATCAAAATTAGCAACGAAAATTAGCAACAGAAAATTCGGTTGCTAATATGACAGTTACTATTTTTTAGTAACGGAATTGATTAATTTAGCAACGGAATTACATATTTCATTGCTAATTTTTTCAGCGGAATTACAATTTTCGTTGGTAATTTTAGCTCCTATTACAAAAAAATTCTCCATGGGTTTTTCGTTGCTATTCTGTCACTAAATTATTGTTAATTTTTTACACAAAATTACTATTAATTTTAAATGTCAAAATTAATATATAGCTCATTAATACAAATGCAATTGGTGAATCAAAAATACTCTACATTTTGAACAGCTTAAGTATTAATACTTATGAAATCTGAACATTTAAGTGTATATATAGATACCCACAACAACAAATCACTTTTCCATTAGCTATATGAGCTTCATGAGTGTGTTCAGGACATATTTACAAGACCTCCACTACAATAAAAAAAAGGGATTTATCGACGGTAGATTTCGTCGCCAATTGATGGATTTTCGTAGCCAATTAAATTTACCAACTAAACGACAATCATCACTATTTTTTGTCACTGGCCTTTTATGCAACTAAAATTAAAAACAGCCGGTAGTAATAACGAAGAAAATTCCATCGCTACAATAAGAATTTTGTGGTTAATTAACCCCTAAAATCAGACACCCTTAGAACAAAAAAAATTAGCCACCGAATATTTCATCACTAAATTTACAATCAATCGCCAAAACACTTTTATTTTTATATTAGCGACAAATTTCTAGTCGCTATCCCGTCGCTAACTATATTGTCAAATTCATTTTATTATAATTATTATAATAACATCCATAATTTAATTTATATAAATAAAAATTCTTCAACATTATTATTTTAAAAAATATAATATCAAAGAAGTACATTAAATTATGTAGTACTTTAAAAGTACTTAAAAAAAATAATTCAAACTAAATATTGACACTAATAAATTTTTATATAATATGCTACCAAAAAAAAAAAAAACTTCACAGTCTTCAACGTTCCTCACAAACAGCGACCGACACACTTGCCTTCGTGTTCCTATTGTACCCATTTGAAAATCCAACTCTTCCACTAGACCTGAATGCGTTATAAAAAATTAAAGGCAAGTATTTTTCCCTTTCTACCATTGCAAAGAGATAACAAGTAAAAAGACAATCCAACTTACCACATCAAATACATTCTAGTTTGATGCATTTGATTGATAGAATAGAACTACTAATTTTTTTGACATTTATGAATTGAAGAATTTCAAAACACCTTTCTCTCTTCGGATGAAAAAAGAACATTAAGTCAATCATGAGGAAGTCAAATAATTGATTTAATAATAGCATACTTTTGTGATGGATAAAATCTATAACACTAGCTAATATGTTTTTTGTCAAAGAGAGCTTGTCAAAATATATCAGTAATATAACAGAAGGCTATTTCACACTCAAGATATCGTATAAGATTTGTGGACTACACTTGAACGTTTAGTGCTATCAATTTCCTACATGCCCTTTGTAATTGTTGATAATAGGGGTGGACAGCACAAATCAAAAACCCTAGACTGCCAACTGAAAATCACAAAAATTATACCGAAAATAAATTATCCAGAATTGATTTTCTGAACATTTCGATAACCTAGTAGCCAACCAAAACAAACCACAAAAGAATATACATGTGTATTAAGTATATATATTCCTTAAGAACAAAATTTTCATACTTTCTGACAATTTCAACCATGATTTTTTTATATTAATTCATATTTACTTCTATTGAAATGACCAAAGTTGACAAAAAAAAGACCATTTTTCAACATTTTATGCATGCTTACTACTAAGTCAGCCAAATTAATCAACAATATATATAAACCAACACAAACTTGCTCTAAATAATTGAATACAGAAGTTTTATTTTAATAAGAAGAAGCAATCTTTACATATCTCGAGTAATTGAGAAGATAAATTAAGTCCTTTTATTTCAGTGGCATTTTGAAACAAACAGTTTAGCAGGCAGTACTAAAATCTATAAGTGGTTTAACAAGGGCAAACTTTATTATTATGCATAATGGTGCTCTCAAGAGGGCATGGTTTATGATAAGCCGAAAACAATAGTTGCAGCAATGTGTTCGCATTAGATGAATGAAGAATACCCCGACAAGTTTTACAAGGAAAGACAATATATATATAACAGAATTGAACCAATACTAGAAACTAAGTAATTTAAGAGTTTCAATAGGCATTTCTAATAGAAATGATATAAACATTTAACTAATGAATAAAATTAATTCTGCCAATTTCTCCTAATTTCAAAGTTCTAATTGGTTCATTCAATTTTTGACAAGTTGAATCAGTAGTCAATTTTTAGTAAAGTCAAATTAATGACAAAGTGTATAAAAGAGAAGATGAATTGAGATGAAGAGACTTTACTTGGATTTTAGCCGGAGAATAATACAAAATGCTGAAATCAAGAAATGATTTGATATGCCCAACCAAATAATAAATGGCAGCGGCATTATCGATCAGAGTTGCCATAGCTTCAGCTTCAGATCACGTGGTGGAGGACCCAGATACTTTTTCATGGACTCTTCATTCATCACCATCTCACTTTCTTTTCTCATGGATAAATCCACAAATTAACATAAATCCATAAACCAACATGTAAATCTCCAACTAATTATATATAAGGACATAATTTACAGCAATTATAAATCACCATTGATTTAATTTATTAACTAACTCAAAATAAATCAAACCCCTATTTTAATTTTTCCTAAATTCCAAAATCCCTAATACACATTTCTTCCTTTTTTTTTCAAAATTCCATAAAATCAACATAAATTCTTTAACCACCAAATTTAAGCATTTATACTAAGCAAATCTACCTAATTATTCACTCTCATTCTCTAAATAACTCAAATATACATAAATCTAACATTTTTCCCCCTATATCAAAAATCCCTAACTCTAAATCTCTTCACATCTTCTCAATATTTCCATCACAAACAACAATTAGAGGGAAGAATAAGACTTACCTAGCAAACAATGAAGAGAAGCAGCAAATAAGGGGATGAATTTGAGGGAAAACCGAGCAAGAGAAGAGTCGCATAGGAGAAAGAGGCGGGCTATCCTTGCACAAAGGAGAGGAGGAGGCGGCATGGCTGGCCGACATTGGCATGGCTGGTGCTGCACGTCGTTGGCGCGTACCCTCACCTCCCTCCTTCCCTTTTTCCCCATCTGCCTTTTCTTTTTTTCTCTCTTTTTTTTGGTCCTATTCTGCTCTTCTAGAAGCAGTCGGTGCCCCCTCTTAAAAATCCCTCCCTTTTATATATATATTATTATGTTATGACTCCAATGAGTATAACTTAAATAACTATTTAGCCTGTTAAATTTATATGGGTATGTAATTATTATTTATACCCCTATATTTCTATAAGCATTTTATTTATATCATTTATAGTGTTTGATTTTATCCCCAAATAAGGATTTCTAATTCCATCTGTAATTCCAACCAGCTTCCCACACAACATATTCTAAAAATATATTATAAGTTATAAGAAAAAGGAGGAAGGAGAAATTTCAAGCTAAAAGAAAAATAGTTTCTCTTTTTATTTGTCTTTTTTATTTTGGTAATGTAGTATTAATAAGTGGATAAATAGAGTTGATTTAGGGATATTAAAATTAGGGATGAGCAAAAAAAATCGAAAATATAGTTAACCGTAAAATTGGTCCGAAACCAAATCGATTTTTATGGTTAACTGATCCGATGAACTCGGTTACGATTTTTAATTTTTATATTTTTGGTTAATGGTTACAATTTAGGTTTTTAGGTACCGGTTAACCGGTTCATATATATATATATATATATATATATATATATATATATATATATATATATATATATATATATATATATATATATATATATATATATATATATAATTTTTATATCTTCAATTTTTTCTCTTTCTCTCTAAAATTTACATAAAATAATATTTTAAATTATATTTTATTTTTATACCTTAATTTATATTATGTTATTCTCTTTAATTATATAGTAATATTTATATATAGTATACGATTAACTTTTATATATATTATTTTTTATATTAAATTAAATTTATATTATGTCATTCTCTTTAATTATATAGTAATATTTATATATAGTATCCGATTAATTTTTATATATATTATTTTTTATCATATATTGGTTTTCATATTTTACTTAATAGCATGTAATTATATTTTTTTATATTTTAAAGTTTATGTTATAACATTTAATATTATTCAAAATTTTATTTAACTTAAAATCAAACATATTCTAATTTTCAACAAATATCAAATCTATTTTATAATATCAGCTATTAATCTATATAACATGAATTTTGACTAATAAATTATGTTTGTTTCGTAAATTTTATATTAAATTACTTTACACATTTGAAATTGAATTGAACTTTGTATAATTTTTTAATAATTTTATATTATAAGTTTTAATGGTTAACCAAACGGAAATCGATTGACTGATTAATCGAATATAACGGACTGATTAATGGTTAGTGATTTTAAAAAATCGATATTAATGGACTGGTTAATTTTTTTATTAATGGATCGGTTAACCTGTTCATGTTCATCCCTAATTAAAATATAATAAAATAGGGGATATAATGGTAATAAATGAAAATTTGAACATAAATCTCAATGTCTAGTCAATATTATTAAAATTCCAACGATGTGACTTTTTATCTTATTTAATTATTCTTTTGCAATTTTAATTCTCAATTTTTTGAAATAATTTTTAATCTTAATTAGTAAGAATAAATATGTATTTATATTTTTCATTTATATTATAATGCTTTGAGTAATCAAAATTATAAATTATTGAAAAATTTAATTGAAAATAGGCAAATAATATCATATAAAATATTTTTAAAAACTATTAAAAATAATTAGTAAACATAAATATGTATGTATATTTTTTATTAATATTGTCACGCTTAGTGAAATTAATAATCAAAATTAGAAATTTTTTATAAAATTTAATTGAAAATGCACAATTAATATAGGAAATTAATAACATTTTCGTCATTATTATGTCGCTAAAGTTTCATTTCATTTAGCGACTAGAATTCTGTCGCTATGTTTTAGGAAATTAATTTCCAAAATAAACAATTGAAAATTTTTTAGCGACAATTTTTCAACACTAATTTAATCGCAAAAAATAGTGCCATTCATTGCTGCCAATAGTCAACGACTCTTTTCATTTTTCGTCACTATTTCATAGCTAAAATTATCCCCAAGTTTAACAAATACATTTTCATAACTGAATTTTAAAATGGTCGTTAAACCGTCGCTAAATAGCAACTAAAAATATACCATATCTTAATTTCGTCGCTAATTCAGGTTTTTTTATTGTGCTCGATGAAGATCCTATCAAACTGAAGTCAAAAGTATTGGCTACCTATTCATTCAAGAAACATGAGAATTGGTTGATGCATAGGAAATATCCATAGGACACACTAAAAAAGGGCACCAAGCAGATTTTATTGTCATATACAGTACTTACCTTGCTAGCTAAGTAGGAAATAAGTCTACCAACATCTTTCACAAGTTCATCCATTGCACTGCCTTTTGGATCACCAGTGGCCTGTGCCAAATCATGACACACAACTTTCATCCCTTTAACAAACTGTAACCAAAAGCACTATAGACTTTAGAGCCTTAATTCATAAAAAATGTGACAAAATACACATAGAGGAAGAAAAGCATAAGTGGGAAGACTAATTTCATTTGAGTGCAATGGATTAAAAAAGTTGAATGATCGAATACTTCAAATAAATATTACACCTACTCTAGGGAGCCAAAGGAAACGATATCCAAAGCTTCATTCCAATTTGTTGGCCCATTGACACTAGTCACTGCATGAGGCATTATCTGCCTTTCCAAGTGAACTTCATGAGGACTAAATTTTTTATTACAAGTACAAAATGAGTTAGTACCATAAACAAGAATCAAATTTTACCATACCACATCTATTCTAAGTAATGAGAAAATGTGTAACTCAAAAGAAGCAATCTTACCTAAAGAACATTGACCCTGAAACAGACTATGAAACTTCTCCACTTTGTTCTACCAAGTCAAACCAAGCAGTCATAAAGGAAGAAAAACTAGAATTAAAGAATGTATATTCTATAATTCAATAACACATAAAATACCAATATCTTTGGTTGATCAACTATAAAATTGAGCATCCTAGTGCATAACAGTACCATTGCAACTGTAAGATTAACAATCTTGGACATATGACAAAAAAAAAATCACAAGCATAAACAATATAGCCTAATCTATTATTCAACCAATAGCCAAAAAGAACTGGCAATTTAGATTGGCTTAGGTACCAAAGTAGCAAATGTAGCAGAAAGTAAGAAGTCATCCCAAAACAATGCAGGTAGAACTGAGCTTACATCCATACTAAAGAAAGAAAAATACTTGCATGAAAGTAAAAGATGCACAAGCAAAGTGACTTTACTACCCATTTAAAGTCAACAGATTTGAATTCTTACTACAACTGCCCATTTATATGTATAACATAATGATGATTATGAAAAAGAATTCTATGAAACGACAAGAATATCACAACTTTTTCTTTAAAATAAAAATCAAATGCAAATATATTGCAATTGTCACAAGCATATATATACCCATTTTCCCTAACAGAATGTCTTAAGGTAGCTCTAACATCACCTAGCCTACCTTTCTTTCTCTTTTCCATCTCAAAAACCTACCAAAAGAACATTATAACAAATGCAAATTAACATAAAAAAATTCAGAACAAATTTTTGCTAACTTTGCTACCTTCACTTAAATCTATCATCTAACATTCTTACCTAAAGCTTTCCAGAGCATATAGCTCCATATTCATACTCCTGGGCATATTAACAAAAGCTCTCAGTGATAACTATGCAATACTATTCAGAATCTATTTCACTCTTCTCTCTCGTCTTTCACTAAAAAGATTAGAGGGCCATTGCTCGTGCAACAGAAAACAATACTAAATAAACATCTCAATTTTTAAATAAATGCAATTGTAAGGCATATTTATATACAAGAAAAAAGAATTGAATAACTTAATTTGAATAGGAATGAAGAATGAGACACCATTTGAACAAGACCAGCAAAAAGCATATCAAGATTTTTATAATTATAGAATTTAGGTATATTCCTATGCCAACATTCATAAGTATAGGTTCAATCATAGCATATGTGAAATTAAGGCCAAATAAATAGTATCGATTATGAATCATTTAAACCAAAATGATTCCATGAAATTTGTTAACTCTTTGCCAGGTTAAGCCCCACACCCATGAACTGAGCATATTGGAACTCAAAAACTTAAAAATTTTCAATTCAATCATAAAAAATAGACCCAAATGATGTTAAGTAACCAGACAGGAAGTTAACAAAAAAAAATTTGCAAGCCTAAAAATATGAAATGCCAATGTTTACATTATCTTTTTCATATCCCAAGGCTCTGCATTTCATTAACCCCACAAATATGTCATATATAATAGGTTACATTTGTTTTGCATTAACCTTATTTTTTTATTTTTTTAATGTTAATAATTCCACCAAATAATAGAAACCATCTCTTGATTTGCACAAAAAAAATGAAAATAAAGAGTATAAAAGAGGATTTTAGTTCTAATTTTACAATCATAAATAAACAATGACATACCAAGAATCTTATAACTAGTAGCAAGCATATTTAAAGCAGCTTTCTTAGTTTCACCATTTCGTTCAGTTGTTAAGCTTGCAATAATTTGCAAAGATTTTAATTGTCTACTGATCTTTAGGTCAAAATAAAACATAGATACAAGTAGCAGATGAGAGAGAAAGGGGGGAAAGGAATGAAAAGAAGATAGATGAGGGGTACAAAAAGCATCTCCCATTGGCACTTCAGCCCCATTGTGATCAATCAAGAAGCCTACCAAGTCTGCACAGTCTATTCGTGTACGGTTGTTTTTCGAGTATAAACCTTCCAAAATATAAGGAAAGGTTTTTGCTGCAGAATACTCATTACCAATGGGAAATGATTCTATTTTGCATACTATTTCTTATCCACAAACCCTCAAGACGTTGCTCATGTATGCTTCTACAACTTTTTGAACATCCGATGATTTATCCTAAGAATATTAGAGGGTATAGGCACAAGACTAAAGTGAATAATCTTGCACATGCCAAGTACAAAAATTATCTAGGATAAAGAATGTCAAATGTATACAATCCTTTATTTTCAGTTCATATAATTGCTATAAGGCCAAAATTTCAAAATCAAAATAAGGCATATAATAGCTGAGGTAAAATACAAATCATACTAGTTGTGCTGTTAATGTCTAGGATAATGTATTTTGAAATTACCATCATGGATGAGCCAACCAATTTCAATAGATGTACAGCATTAGAAAAATCACTGAATCCAGAAAGTTACTTTGATAACCAATCAAATAGATCATTGCATCCACCAGTACTAAGCTTAGCATCCATTAAAGTTGCTGCAATATAAGGGATCTACAACAAGGAATTTTTTATTTTAAAGACACCAGCATGTAAGATTCAAAAAAAATAAAGACTATGATGAGTGGCACATACCATTTTACCAAGATGAACAGCAACAACCCAAGAATCTATAGTAGTCAAAGTGCATTCTCTCATATGTTTCTCATTATCACCAAGACACTTTAGAATATCTGACAGGACACTCTACAAGAAACCAGCAGATAGAACTTCAGCTTTTAGCAGGAAAAAAAGAAAAACAAATCATAAAAATAAAATCTTATTTATGTTTATAAACCTTTCTTGACTTCTCATCCTCTTGTATGCTTGATGCAATGGCTATATTATGATTAAAGAATAATTATCCTTAGACCATACTAAAAACTCATGCTAGAAAGATGGTGGTGGGACCACAAATGCATGTGATATGTGGAGCAACAACTCAGGTTAGGATCATATATTTTAATAATGAAAAACTTAATAAGGTAATTACCTCTTAATTAAGCAAACTTAACGCTAATGGTTCTAAATTCAAAACTTAATTCCATTATTAAGATAAAGAAATGCTTAACTGATCAAAAATTTCAATACGGAAAGTCTGCTCTCTTAGAGAAACACAAATGAACCATTTGTCCTTGAACTTTATCTTTACCTAAATAAAACAATATCTCATTTAATTCCTTAATCGTATTAAAATTTAAAGGAAAAGCGTAAAAAAATAAAAACATACAATAATAAGAGTAAGGAGAGTGCTTCCGAGAAAAATATTATCAATTTTTTGATTTACCAATACTTAATTAACCAGATAAATAGAAATTTACTGGATGTTTAAGCACTTAAAAGGACAAGTCAGTGAATGCTACAAAGTAGAAAACCATCAAACATGAAGATGTAATCAAATTAAAAGTAGCTACATAAAATTTTCCACCAAGTGCATCTCATTAGATCAAATTGACAGTCTTTTTCACTCCCCTTTTTCGATCCCAAAACCCCAAATAAGCAATAACATATCTTAATTTAAAAAGATTCCAATTCAATGGGGGCAATCGAGGGAGTTGATCTCGTTATTTTTTTTGTTAAAATGCACCCTAATCTTTTTCTATTTGGTTCTGATTTTAGCAATCCTTTTCTTTTTAATGGTGATTTGCGTGAAGCTGGATTTCATGCTCTTAAACCTATCTCCCTACTCTCACAGCAATTTCCTGAAAAAATATTCATTATGAATTTAATTAAAATATGCAAAATCCTGATCCATTATTTAGATATATAAACAATCAAACACATAAGAAAATAAGTGGATCTAAAAAATCACCGATCAAAGTCATCATAGAAACATATACAGATCTAAAAATAAAGAATCTAAAAAGGTAAATCAATACCTTCCAAGGATGGTTCTTGATAACGATGTAACCATTTTTGCTAATAGTACCAGTCTGTTGAGGATAAGTTTTCAAAGCTCTGGCATCAACCTTAGACTCAAAATGGTGCTCCTCCTCATACATTGCACATGTGACTTCAAAAATGTATATTAATTGGATAAAATGAGAAGAAAAGAACAGAGAAATAGAGAGAGCATGAGAGGAAAAGCAACTCCAATATGGTGCCTGAATCTCACGTGCAAAGATGAAGGTGATAAGGTGAAAGTGATGGTAGCTAAGAGAGAGGGGGGAGACTCATTTATACCTAGGGTAACAAGTATTGAAATTACTTAAAAGCCCCTAATTTAGCAATAAAATTTGATTTGAATTAGCAACAGAATTCTATTTTGGTTGTTAAATTAGCAACAAAAATAGTATTCTATTGCTAATTTAGCAACGAAAATACAATTCTGTTGCTAAATTTTATCATAAAATTTTGACGCTATCAATTCCCTTCATTTTTAGCAACGGAAGATATTTTCATTGCTAAAGCAAAAAAAGCTCCACAAAAATTAGCAATGGAAATAAATTTTGTTGCTAATTGTTTATTGCTATTTTATAATTTTCTTATAGTGGAAGGTTCACGTTATTCCGATCTATGATAGATCAAATGATTATGAAATGAGGCATCTTTTAAGCTCGAGTTTTATAAAGGTTCACTCCGTTTCAATCTATAAGAGATTCAAATTATTACAAAATGAGCCATTTTTCATGCTCGAGTTTTACAAAGGTTCATGCCATTTCGATCCATGAGAGATTTGATTGTTTGCAAAATAAGGTTTTTTCAAGCTCGAGTTTTACGAAGGTTTGCATCGTTTTGATATTTGAGAGATCAAAGGATTGCAAAATGAGATGTCTTTCGTGCTTGAGTTTTGCAAAGGTTTGCATAATTTTTATCTATGAGAGATCAAAGGATTATGAAATAAGGCATTTTTTATGCTCAAGTTTTGTAAAGGTTTGTGCTCTTTCGATCTGTGAGAGATCGAAGGATTACGAAATGAGGTATCTTTCATTCCCAAGTTTTGAGAAGGTTCATGCTGTTTTGATCTATAAGAGATCGAAAGATTGCAAAATGAGGCATTTTTATACCTGATAAGGTTGGCCCCTATAGTTTATAAATAGTTTATCTAGGGAGCATTTTTCATACCTTTATGGGCTTTGTTTTCTTTTGCGCAATTTCACACTTCTTCCTCTCGCATTTCTGGACTTGGATTCCAAAGTGTCATGATTTGAAGACTTTTTCCAAGTAAGTTTCTTTTGCTTGGATGTCTTGCCATTACATTTTAGACTAAGATTCTTCATCTTTATTTTCATCTTCATCTTTTTCTTTGTTGGAACCTTTTTTAGACCTTTTAACGTATATTTTCGAGTGGTGAATCAAGGAAATATTTTTGGTCATTGCTCCTTTAAAGATGGCTTTGAGCAATATCCCTTGTGGGTTTAGTGCTAATGAGGCTTTTAACCTTAGAATCGTATAGAGGGAAAGATCCCGTAAAAAATCATACGACATTAACAGCTATTCAAGTGAGGGAATTAAAAGAGAAATGTAGGTTGCCTGAGGATGTAGCTCTCCTTTCTTACCTACTATCTACACTAATGATAGATAGACCATTTGAAGATCCTCCAGAATGGTTTATCGATTTTTAAAGTTATCTAAAGAACAATTTGGAGTTTCTTTTACCTCCCTTCAACTAGAGCATTCTTCACGACTATGGGATTGCCTTGAATCATTTGAATTCGAATGGATGGAGAATTATTACTTGTTTTATAATTCTTTGTGGGAAATTTGGAATCGCTCCATCTCTTGGACTTTTTACTTATTTCTTTTATTTTTCCAAACAAGAAGAGGGGATGGAATATCATTTTAACTCTAGGAATAAGAGAAAGCTTTTTTACCTTACCCACTTCCATGAAAGGATTTAGGAAGAGCTATCTTCTGACTAGAAGGAAATAAGGCTTTAGTGTGAGTTTAAACTGACTGTTAAAGCCTATTTTGTTAAAAGATACAGCTTTCGGGGATCCAAGCATATGATTTTAATATTCAAAAATTGATGAAATATGTATAAGATCATGAGGATGATCCTACAAGTTGGAAGACATTACTTTTTGGTTATGAGTCTATGAAGCACACTATAACACCCTTACTGAACAGTCTACCTGAAACATGTGAAAACTCGAATTTTTTTTATATATTCCATCAACTCAAGGCTTGTCCAAAATGAAATACTTATAAATTAAGTAAGCTGATAAAACAATAATTGTCCAAGGTACTAATCACCAAATAAAAATTCGGCAATATAACATCTAAAAACTTATCTAATCCACCTGAAAAATCAGACAATTCCTCAGCCCTTCAGGGGCACAACAATACAAAAATAGTTTCAACCTGCATCTCATACATCCATTCTCATTATTAATCATATTTCCTAATCTGATTCAATATTACATATTATAATCTACAACTGCTATAATACTCCAAAATAAAGAACAATTTACATATAAATCGCCTCGCTACATCTGTAGACCTCAAAGGTGATCGGTCCACACAAGATCCCCTCTTCTGATGGTTGAGCCACAGCAGCTGCCTAACCAGAAACAAGCCTATCCTGATACCTACATGGATAATAAAACCCGTGCTAAGCTATAAAGCTTATTGGAGAACAATGTAATCTAAAGATAATCATTACAACACATAACATCAATTATACAAGTACAAAGTTAATAATACTCCTAGTTGATACCTTTAATTTCCTTAGATCCCAATTCTTACATTCAGCAATAAATCACAAGCATAAGCGACAGAACATCTTACTCATATAGGCAACAAAACTTAACGACTCAGTAAGCAATTCATCATTAATTGTTACCACAAAAGACGTTGGGCATAATTGCTTCTCATATATATACATCATTTAAAACATAGCATGCATTCTAAATTCACTTTTATGTAATCATTAAAATAATCTTAACAAGGTGAACTATATATTACTTAACACCATAGTGTGCAATATATTACGTACTTGATCAATAAAAGAGTTGTATACATACCTATATATATATAAACAAATATAACAAATTAAGAAACTAGCTTATGACTTCCAGAATAATATAATTATTGAAGATAAATTCTTAGTGTACAATACTTACTCATAATATATAGATACATAATGCTTATATAATATTAAAGAATCACATGCTTATCAATATTATAACTTTCAATTTATTATCCAGTTGCTGTACATATATAAGAGGATAATTCTTATGCAAATTAGTTCTGAACTATAATATTTCTTATCTTTTACACTTTTTTAACTTATTTTCATATTAATGCCCTTAGTACAGTGCCGATAAAAATGCTCGGACTGGATATATGGGATGTGGACCCCACAGAGCCACAACAGACTGAAAAATGACCTAAATGGACCATTTCTCCACAAAACAGATAATAGACACAGATAACAGATACAGATAATTACTATAGAGATCAATGATCCTATCATAGCAAAGCAAGTTGCCATGACTTGCATCACGGTACAGATATCCCTATGGCCAACCAATTATATCCTAAGCTAGTTTTTACTGCCAGACTATTTCTAAGGGCACAATTTTCACTTACTTTCAAAATATTTATCAAATTTCTCATCATTTCAATTCCTTTTCAATTAAAAAAATACAGTTATTCAGAATCTTCAATATTTTTGTACAGTTTATGAACCATCTTTCACTTATTTCATGAATTATTTCACAATAATTTAGCAAATTATCGTTAAACTACTCTTCAGTCATCAAAGGAATCTACTTTATATAGATTCATTTAAATTACTTTAAACTTTTTAATAGGCACATGTTAACAATACTTATACTTGTCATAGTAGTTCATGCATTTCTAGACTGTTTTCATAAGAATGAAATCATATATAATCACATTCACCGTGAGTACCTAAAACATCACGTAAACACATAGTAATTTCAAAAGGACGTACCTGCATGGCTCATCATGATCATCTCTTTTGAACCTCTGTACTTATTATATCATTACCAAAAGATTTTATAGAATCTAATATTAAACAATCATTCCATAACAATTTAATAATATGGTCATAATATTTCTTGAAAAGCTATGCTGAAAATGACAAACAGAAAAACATTACTTATTACAGCATAAGATTATAACTAGAATTCAAAACAATTAAGGTGTGATTCACAGCCTTAAAGGATTTATTCCTATCAATAAAATCTTCAATATCATCTAATTATTACAATTCAATTGCTTTCAAGAACTATTCTAACTCTAAGTTTTGACTTCATCAGTTATACTCATATTCATTCATATTATATTAAAGAACAAACTTACATCATATATTTGTGTACATCTAACATCATGATTTGCATATATTTTCAATTATCATATCAATATAACCAATAGCTAAGTACATATCTTATACTCTTTACACATGTTTTATGCATCTCTGTGTACGAAACGTACTTTTACATTTTCATATTAGTTAATTTACGTATCTAAGTTCAATCATAAGTTAGTTGTCAAAAACTATACTTTTTATTGCCAAATTAATCATCAGATTTTAAAATTTCTCTTTTAACATTTAATAGAATCACCTAGATATTTAATTATACTTCTATTAAATAAACAGGTTAAATAAATTAGAATAATTCTAAATCATTTGGTAAAGAGATAAAAGCATTTTTATACAAGTTAGCAAAGAAAATTATATTTAAACTAATACGCTAAAGACTCAATCCTGTATTTTCATTATGATTTGGCTATAATCCTATTTAATATCTTAACTCCAAAAAGACAAGGCCTAGAACAGTGATCAGTAAACTACCCCATTAAATTTACCAATAATATCAGAAGTAAACCATTAACACATAATTTAATTAAATTATTTAATTTATAACATAAACAAAATTCCAACATCAAACATTCGTGAAAACTATATTCATTAAACTGTAAACGTTCCAACTCCTTTTTGCATAATGCTTAAGAAGTCTATAGAGGAATCAAGATATCCTAAACAAAAACCTCTTATACTGAAATAAGTAGCTAACCAAAGATTGTACTAATTTATATCCAGTTTTATGTAGCATCCCCATATGCCACTTTGACTTACCTGGATAAAATACCATTCAACTGTCATTTTCTACTCTTGCAACAGTTTAAACCTCAGTTTCCTCACGATTTTAGCTTCCAATCATATTTAAAGGAAAACTTAGAAGCAAACTTAAAGTAACATGGTGAAGATGATGTTGAACTCTCAGATTTCACAATACAAACATGAGTAGCAATTGGCCAAAGTCCAAAGAAAAAGACATAAGACCAAAAATTTGATAGTTCATTCATTTTGAAAGGCATGAAGAGGCCAATAAAAGCAAGTTAGCTTTGATCATTTGGAGCCTGAGTTGTACCATTCCGTAATCTAACCCCAGTTGTTGAAAATATAAAATAACTTATAGCATTACAATTCCAAGATTATCTTGCATACTAAAAACCCAGAGGTACAAAATTTCAAAGCCATTCAAAATTCCTTCACTATACCCTAGGAAGCTGTGAATTCTCTAAGCCAAGGATTTGACTTAAAAACTAAGAAATTTGATGGCTAGCAAACTACTGCCAAGCATATGGTGAGTGCCCAAATAAATAGAACTTTGTCATATAATTCAATATTGCATATCCCATTCCACCGAGAAAAAAACTGCTTCGATAAAGAAATAAGAACTTTTATTTCCCTTGTTATGCTACTTTCTCTAAAGCTTGAGAATTCACTTGTCACATTCAAGATTCCACAATGAATTTCACTCAAACTTTATTAGAAAAGACCAACAAAGAAGTCCACAAACTGGTATATCAAACTCATATATACAAATTTAAATTCGTTTCGAAGACAATTACATATTCAACAAATGAAATAAGAATAATTAAGCTTTCAAACCTCATACATGGTTAATATTTGCTCACTAACACTATGACTCATTTACTTTTACAGATTATCAGTTTCTTATAACAAAACCAATATATGCAAAGCTAATATCAAGCATAATTCCCATATAATAATCATATTTCAATTTACCTTACTAATATCCAATATCATATATTTTTCTTAACACCAATCAAACACATATATGATCAAAGAAGTTCCCAAACCTATTAGTCGAATTTGCTACAATCTGCCTGTCACCATGCTCGCCGGACCGATCACTGGAGACTCATTAGAGCTGCCCATTGGTCACTAGGACCACCAGTAGTTTCCAGGTACCACTCATGCGCCCCAAAATCGTTGCACTTGGTCGGGATCTAAGCTGGAATATCCTGCTTTACCGGGGGCCGATCTACTTACTGCTAGCGAGTAGGGAAGAACAGGAAGCACCAAAAAAATCATCTCAGCTGTAGGGAGTCATCGATGTCAGTCGTGACACCCGATGCCGCCTTCGACAACTGGAGAGAGGGAATCAAGGCACAGTAAAGCGAGAGAAAAAAGGGAGAGGAGAAGGAAATCGGTGCCATTAACGACGGGGAAGAAGCGTTGATACACGGAGGAGTAGCAGTTGGGTAGGAGCCAGAGCTGCCGACGAGTGGCACCGTTGATCATGATCTGATCGGCCTTCCTTCCCCTTTTTCCTTTCTCGGTCCCAATCTACCTCCTCTCTCCCCATCTCTCCTTTTCCTCAATTATTTTGACCCATATTCCTATATCAATCCTCCAATTATTTGCATATAACAAAAAGATTCCCCACACAATTTAATCTTTAGGAAATCAACCCCACCACTACATATATATATATTCTTTTTTAAGTTCACCCCTAACTTATACTATTTACCTCAATTATACCCTTGAACATTTTAATGTCAAACAATTTACATATTTAATTTAGTCCAAATCAAATAATCAGTCATTAAGTCCTGCAATTTTGACTAGGGTCACTTTTGGGACCTTACACGCACCAAAGCCATTCTCATTTTTCGAGTTCGCTCTCAGAGGCATACTTTTAGGTTTTGAAATAAAATCAGACTCATTTTACTCATAAATTGGCTACTTCACAATAAAAGGGAATCAAGGCTAAATTATTGTTAATAGTCAATCCATAAAGACGTCTACTAATTGGCCCAAAAAAGGTAGGTGTCATAGAGTTGCCACCCAATAGAACATTGAAAAATCAATATCGACCTTTTAATCCCTAAGCAGAGATTGGTGTTTGAAACATCACTCTTATTACAATTAATTATTAAATATTATATTTTAGTTATAACTAGATTTTTTTAAAAAATAAAATATTTTTTATGCAAGGACGAGGATTCTCGCAGGGATAGGGATCCTCATAGGCATAGGGATGGGGGGAATTTTCCCCCTAAGGGTAGTAGGTGGGGAGCCATTCCCCGGCCCCACCCTGCCCTGTGATCATCCATAAACTTATGCATTCGACATTTCTTTTACTGTTGGTGATTTTGAATTCTCACAAGATATCCCAAAACTTCCTGGTACATAGTTGTTGACCATCTAAAAGATATGTGAATTATCATATGATATGTAAATCAAGTGTTGTTAAGTCAAATTACTTATGATTTGTTCACTTGAATGTGAATTAACTGTTGCTATTTTGGTTTATTAAAACTTGATCTGTGGGATAATGTTGCCGATCTGCTTACTATTAATTATCTTTGACATCAAAGTTCAATCGATTGACTGTAAAAAAGAAAAAAAAAGAAAAATGAAATTGTTTTGTGATGTCTGGATATATATATATATATATATATATATATATATATATATATATATATATATATATATATATATATATATATATATATATATATATATATATATATATATATATATATTTTTTTTTTTTTTTTGTGATGTCTAGATATATTTTCTAACTCTGTTTCAAACTGTTGTTTTTAATGTTTGTTTTTCCTCTTTTGCATTTTACTTGTTGAGTCCTTTTGTTTTAGTAATACTTTTATCCTCAGTTCGTTAAATTAAAATTATCATTATTATTTTAAGAAAAGAAAAATTATGTAGATGTCAAAATTATCTACTGTGAAGGTATGTTTTGTAGCAAGCAGAGGATTCATGTCCAGATCTACATGTTCAAAGGAAATAATGATAAAAAAGAAAAAAGCTTAGAAAATTATAAATAAAATTATCGGAGTGGACATATGATATGGTGGTGGCAACTTTAATTTACTTTCAATCTGTATATGAATATATAATTAACATTTTTTTATGTTTGATTAATTGGATATGTTAGGTTGATATTCGTCAGGATGGAAGTGATTCAACTAAAATAATTAAATCAGAGATTTGTCAATAATTATGCATTTATTTTTTATATTATTGTAACTTGATTAAGTTTTAATTATTTGTATTTAATTTTAGGATTATTAAGTTTTAAATTATATTTAATTTTAAATTTGTCAATGGTTAAAATTTATATTAATTTAAATTGTGATTGATTTTAGATTTTTTATTTATTAAATGTTATATTTTAATTTTAATTATTTGTGAAATATTATATTTTTAAGTTAAAAAAATTATTTTTTTACGAAGATCAGGGTTCCCCGTGAGGGATGGGGATTCATGTGAGGCAGGGATGGTGGAAATTTTCTTTCATTACTGAATCAGGGGCAGGGATAGGAAATCCTCTCCAATGGCAAGGCAATGAGTGAGGGTGCAATCTCCGGCACCACCCTACCCCTTGATCACCCTTAAGCATGGGTGTTGGATGTTTTTGTGCCAATTTCAAAGACACAGACAATTCAAAGAGAAACTTACCCGTTTTGAAACATGTTTCCCTTGTAGGATGTGATTTTTTTTTTATCCATTTAGGATGGGAGAATATTCCAAAATACTCTTCCCTAATAAGATAATCATCAAAGACTGAAAATAAATCCAATATGCAAGATATTTGAGTTTCGGACCACGCAACACATTCTCTCTTTCATGAGGACCCAATTTTTCGTATGAAATTCTAAAAAAATAAAGAAATATTAGAAAGAAATTGTGAGGAAATAATATAAGAGTTATAGTGGAGTGAGAATTAAGATCATAAAAATATAATCTTAATTTGCAAATCTAAAATCGAATAATGTAGGTAAAGATTTTGTTGAAATTATAAGAGGAATTGAGTATTTTGGTGATTTGAAGGTAGATGGGCAATGTTTCTAGAATTGAAATATTCATAATGAAAGACTAAATTCTGAAAGTAATATTGAAGCCTTTTGGAAATTATATTTTTTAATTTTTAATTTTTCCTTTATTTTTCATCTTCATTCTTCATTATTCGTATATTGATTTATTTTAACTTAATTTATTTTCAATTTTTATAAGATTTTAATATTAATTTAATTGTGATTAGTCAATGATAACATTCTCTAAAAGATTTCAATTGGATCTTAATACTGCAAAAAAAATAGAGGACCTATAGAGGTTTAAAAATTCTTTCGACGGTCAACTCAGTTCTTTTAAATCTAGAAAATCATAGAGAAATCATGAAAAATAGAGAGAATCGCATAAAAAGAGAAAAAAATACCTGAGTAAATAACTAATTTGGCTATTTATAGGATTGAGAATCTGTACATAATTAGAACTCTGAATGCCATAAAATTTTATATCAAATCTAAATTAGCTTTGTTATCAGTCAACAATCATAATTATATTATATTTAGATGATAGTTGCTATTATTTACCAACCGGGGTTACAGGTATGTAAAATTTTATTTTTTTAATTGTTTTTATGCATGTTTAAGTTATCGTAATTGCCTTAAAGAAAATTGTTGTAATTTTATGGCAATGATATGATTTATAACTACAGTATACATTATTATAAAGGAAAATTACAATTGTTTATGCTGTTGATATTATAAAAAATGAAGTGCTTTTTTCTTCCAATTGGTCTATATCATGATCTTTAAGCTTTGATTTGTAGATTCTAGCAGGGACAAAAGGAAAATGGCAGAAGAATTCACCTGTATGTTTTGTAGTAGATGTGTAAATTGAAAACAAAGGAAGGTTTGGATTTTAGAGACTTTGAGTGTTTTAATAAGGCCTTACTGGTCAAACAAGGATGGCGTTTGATTGCAAATCCAGAATCTTTGTTGGTTAGGCTATTAAAGGCTCGATATTTTCCATATTCCTCTTTCTTTGAAGCTTTTGTTGGCTCAAATCCAAGTTACACATGGAGAAGCATCTTTGCAAGTCGTGGTTTGTTAAGTTTGGGATCCTATTGGCAGGTAGGAAATGGCTTGAGTTTGAATATATGACAGGATAAGTGGATTTCACAACCTTCTTCTTTTAAAGTTATAACTCCTTGTAACTTTGCCTCTATTCAAGCATAATGAAATCTTGAGGTTTTTTTCTTCAAAAAAGATATTATAAATAATTTTTAAAATTTCCATTTTCTTTTTAAGTTTCAATTTCTCTAACTACTAAAATGAGATGGTTTTGTTCCAGGTTTTAAGCGATGGAAAGGAAAAAAATAAAAAAAAAAAAGAAATATCGAAGTTGAGATTTTGTTTAAATGCAAAAGGAGGAAGAAAATAATGTTGCTTCATATCAATTAGGAACTATCAATTTCCCAAAATGAGCCTGAGATTTTTGATCGACATTTGGGCAAAGAAATTGTAATAAATTAGGGAGATTTTTTCAATCAAACCTTTCAACCAGTAAAAAAAACTCAAACCTTTTAATACTATTTATGGAAATTTAACCTGCTTAAAATTATTTCTTGTCATTTCGAGACAATAATTATTTCCATTTAGCATTACTTACGTTATGTTACATACAATTAGGATATAAATAAATAAAATTGGGTTAATTACAAATTAAAGTCTGAAATATAATGTACTTTTTAATGTCAGAATAAATTTTTAGAATATTTTGATTTCAGTCCTCGATTTTAGGTCCCCTTTCAATTAAAGGATTCTGCCAAATAATCTATTAAAATTAATAGATATTGCTGACTTAGATACAATATGGGACTCACTATGCCATGTAGGATGCCCTTCTCCTTCTCCTTCTCCTTCTTCTTTTAGTATCTAGTCCCAGAAAAAATGTTCTTATACCAATATAGTTTCATTAAAGCAAAAATGATAAGCTTTTACTTGAAAAACCAACAAAAGACCTTCAATTCCAACACGGCAACGAAACCACAATAACAAAACACAATTGATTTTCAGATTAATCCTTGATTAAATTCTATAAAATTGAGGATTATTATGCATAAGTACAAATTCATGATTAGGTTTCTTCACCCTTTGTTTTGATAACACATCATTTGAATGAGAATGAAAAAAAAATGAAATAAGAATTGAAGCGAAATTAACTAAATTGATTATTTGATCCTTCAGCTTTTGCTTTGTAATTAAGGATATGACCATCTTTAAGAAAAGATACAGTAACCTTTATAGAGAGATTTGGTCATTAATGTGAATTTTTTTCTTCAAAAATTTCTCCTTTATTAATTTTTCTATCATTAATTCATTTTTTCCATTAACTACTCCATTCATTGTAAGAAAACAATTCATGCTGTTTAAAGTTTAATCACCATATAAATTGTTGCGATAATTGTAATAATAATCAATAAGATAGAAAAATAATTGGATTTAAAAAGAAAGATTCGAAATAATCACCAATTGCTCTGAATTATGAATTTGAAACCAAAAAATGCAGCCAAGAACAAGCTTCCTCAAATCCAGCCAATCTCGAAGAAAAAAAGTAGAACTAGAAACAATAATATAATCAGCCTAAAGTTTATTATGCTAAATATAATAATTGATTTAGGGGGGGTAAGGAAGAAGAAAAAGGTGACATGGTAGCCTAATTGGTATATGGGATCCACTTATTTAGCTAAGTCTGCAAGTTCTATTAACATTGAACGGAATTATTGACGGAATCCCTCAATTGAAAGGGAAGTTAAAGTTGGGGACTAACATGAAGGTTTCAAATATTAGGTTTGACATTGAAAAGTATCTTATAGTGCATGCTTTAATTTGTAATCAACCTAATAAAATTTAACTTATGGAAAATAAAGTCAATGGCTCCAAAAAATTGAAAGAGCATGTCAAAGTAGATAAGTGATATATTTTTATAGGGTTAATTACAAATTAAGGCCCGAACTATAAGATATTTTCAATATCAAAACTAACGTTTGAAACTTTACAATGTTAGTTTCCAACTTTGAAGCCGTTTAATTGAGAGACTCCATCAACAATTTTGTTAAACGTTAATGGAACTTGGTGACTCAGCTAAATAAGTGGACCTTACATGCTAATTAGGCTGCCACATCTCTTCTTCTTCTTCCCCACATCACCTTTTTCTTCTTCCTTTAATTGCTCTACGAAGTCTTTATTCAACAAGTCTAAGTAGTTACAAAAAGTAAATGATTTTTCCTTTTGATCAAGAGAAAGTGCAACAAATAAGCATACAATATTTATAAAAAATAAAATCATACAAGCTAAATATAGAATAATCATTAAGTTTATAAAAAGAAGAAAAATCAAGACCTAAATTCTAAGAATTTCTCTATTCCTAAACTATTTAGTGATAGTCACAACAAAGATAAAATGAGAGATCTTTCCTACATCATTTTTGATCTCTCGTCTCATCAAATCTATCCTTTGCTTGATTAGGAATGCCAATCACTATAATTAATTAAATCAATGTTTCTTTAAGAGCGCAACTCACAATTTAGCCATATCAATCTTCTCAATAACGATTTCGGGTCCATAGAATCCAGTGCGAGGATCTGGTACCCAAGCGACCTTCTCGGTGGATCTAGCCATTTCTTCCCCTGTTTCCTTAACCACCATAACGGTTCTTGCCATAGCTCTACTTTTAAAGGCCTGTGATGTCGCAGTAGCAGATGAAAATCTTCGCTTGTTAATTGTGTTAATGACAAAGGAAGAAAGAAGCTTAACGTTTAAGAGAGAGCAAATCATAGCTATTCAATTCAAAAAAAGAGAAATATTGAAGCTTGGCTACTAAAAAAATTCTTTTATTCTTCTCTAAAAGAAAACTTCTTTGCAGTATCAGTCATCCTGTTTGCTCTTCACTTCAATCAAACAGATCACGAAGTATAAATAAGTTAGTTGGTTAAGAAAAACAAAAAGAATGAACTAAACTATTTCCTTTTTTGCTGGAATTTGGAGAAGCTGATGAATTCCCTGAGTTATAAGAAATGGAATATTGCTTAGTGTTTTATAAATCTCAAGTTTGATCTTTGAAGAATGTTTTCAAAAAATGAGTGAATGTGTGAAAGAATTTGTATTCAAATTGTGGTAAGAAGTATGTATTCCAAATGAGGTACTTCATTATTTTTCAAGTGAGTGTTTGATTAGATCTGGTTCTCCGTAATTTTTTCTCATATTATTTTCTTTTTTTTCAATTTTGTGTTATTCGCGTTAGTCGATTTGGGTATGGAAAAGGTAAGGTTAATTGAGTAGGGATCCGAATATTATTTAGGGTCAATTCGGATGTGAAAATATTCAATATTTCGGGTCTTCGACCCAAATATGACCAATACACATCCTTATAATTTTGTGCCACACAATCTGCATAGACAATAAGATAAAATTTTATATTTTCAAAGCTTATATGTCAATAATTTACTTTTTAAAAGATTATTGCATCAAATATCTTTGTGACTTTCAACTACATTAGTCAAAATAAAAAGGCCATGGATATGGCATTAGTCTATAATCAAAGAAGGGTAGAAGATGAACGAAACTGTTAATGGCAATTCGATTTTTATATGCATACAAAAACTTGTGGAGATCAACACCTATTGAACCCACACAATTTTACATGCCTCGGAAGCACACGACACTTGTGCTCAAGGTAAATATCAAAGGCATTGGGTTAATTTCACTTATGGTCATTTATACCTAAATTATGCAAAAGTAATAGAAGAATTTTTCGTGATATAAAAGTCATTGAAGTTAGCAATATTTTTCCGCAAAAGTAGTAATGACCAGTTTCCAATGAAAACCAACGTCGGAAAGTACATATGGCATGTCACATCAGCACCTTGTGCACAAGCAGATTTTTTTGTCATGTCATCAGATGACGTGTCAATATTGTCATGTGTCGATTTCTTAGGAGTGTTTTACCACGTGGCATGATGATGTGGCAATACATTTGATAACGTGGCATAAAAAGCATTTTTAAGTGTACATAAGATGCTGACATGGTATGTCATGTGTATTTTTTGGCATTAATTTTAATCAAAAATCGTTTATGATTATTTTTATGTATAATATTGTTAATTCTAATGATTTTTGTATTATGAAAAATTATTTAGTTACATTTTTATATTTAGGCATAAGTTCAATAACCGTAAGTAAAATTAACTACAAAGGCATCTCTCATTTTGCATGTTAATTGTCTTTTCTCATAGCTAACAATAATGCCTTCTAATTCATTGGCTATGTTTTCTTTTTTTCACCTTGATTTCATATGTTATGTTATCTTTGAATTCAAGGAGATTAATTAAAAATACAACTCCATTATTTACTTAATTTCTTTTAGCAAGCGATCCCGGTTCGACCTTCATCAAATTCAAATTATATACAGCAAGAAAGATAATCAATGACATAGTCAATTCACATAATTTATTTTTAATATTCTAATTATGTTGTCATAAATTATAATATTTAATTTTTCTTTGTCTAAGTATATATTTCGAGCTTGCGGCTTAAAAAATATTAGTCTTACAACAAGCTGGACTGCAGCAATGGCCCAACAGCGGCAGAAAAGACCAAAAAATAAGCCACTTATATAAGTAAAGCTTGACACAATACTTTAAAGGCTAAAAAAACCTGAGAATTAGAAAATAAATATTGTCAATCCGAGCTTTACTCGGTTCTTATAGAGAAATCTTAAAAGGGATCAGAGTGCATTTATCTCTTTTGCAAGTTTTCGCTCAAAGATAAATTTAAAGCAGGAGGCATCCATTATAAAAAGAAAAGTAAAAAAAAAAAAAATTCAGTGCAGCCAATATTATCATAGAAAATGGTCTCCTTATAAATAATGCACTAATATACTAAGAAACAATTACAATACTTTATATGTCTATTTATACTTTTTTTTTTTTGTCTCACAAGTTGCTATTATTCATAGAATGTATTCACAAATTTAAAAAGCCTAAAAAGTTAACAAGCAATAATTCCAAATATAAACAACATTATCAAACCCCCCCCCCCCCCCCCCCAAAAAAAAATCTAAAATAGATATTTTTTTCATTACAAAAAAATTAATTTTGCAAATTCAGCAATAGGTATATGCACTTAGCGCGGTTGCCTATTAGTTGTATTATAATTTATATGTTGCATTGGATTGGAAGGAAAGAAGAGAGCTGACTTCTGAAATAATGTTCACATTCTAGCAACTACAATCATGCTTTAATTAATTACGCACACGACCATTTCAACTTATATAAAACAATGGATTCATATATACATCCACAGAGAATGAAATAATTAATGAATCGTTAACCAATTAATAATCACAGATTAATGAATGATACCATCTAGGAGAGTTTTCATTTGAAGAAGTCAAGATGCAATTACATATGGAAACATTTTATATATATATATATAGTGATAACTAACGCGGATACATCAATTTGTAAGTATTGAATTTGTTCATGGAAGGGACGAGGAGAGCGTGTATGATGCATGACTTGGAAATATATATACAAATTAGTCCTATTTTAGCCAAATAAATTCACCCTAAACAAAAACTATTACCTAAATTCTGTATATAAATTTTACAGAAACTCATTCATCCTGTACGTCATTTCCTATTTTCCTATTGGCTCCAAATTTATCAAATAAAGAAAACTGCACATAAAGCACGGCAACGCGTAATTTATGACTTTTGAAATCAAAATTGACTATTAAACATATGAATATGATAGCTAAGTGGTCACATCTCTCCTTCATAAACAGCTGCCTAGCTTTTACTTTCTTTCCCTAATTAGACCAAGAACTTCAATACTTATTTTATTGAGACGAACCCATTAATTAATTTAGCTAATTAGTTTGTTTGCTGTCTTTCTTTATTTCTAAAACTCGCTTTCTCAAAGTCAACTGATCTCTCTTCCCGTGTTAGTCTGCCATGTGCATTATACTGATAGGAGCAATAAAATTTTAATTACAAAATATAAAGGAATACCTAGAGCTGCCATTTACTTCAATATTCCATATATATTCTTCAGAGATATAGCCCAACCACCTAACTAGCTTGCCTGTTCCTCATAAATACCACTGGCCAATACAGGAAATTCTGTATGTTGGCTTTACCTGCAAGCAAAGCTATGGTCATCTAATTGGTTTTGAGTCAAGAAAAAGAAAAATGCAGACTCGAAATAGCTGGGGAGGATCATTTGATATAATAAATGGAGCAGATCAAGAGGATGAGAGAAGCAGGAACTTGGAGTGGGATAGAGCAGCCTTTCAATCTCATAATCACAATCATCAAAATTTTGACGAGACCCAACAAAGCTGGTTGCTATACCCACAAGAAACCAAGAAGAACAAGTATGTGGACTTGGGTTGCATCGTTTGCAGCTACAAGGCCTTCAAATGGACTCTTATCTCCATTCTCATTGCTTTTCTGGTAATTGGTCTTCCCATCATCATCACCAAGTCTCTGCCTAACCATACCTCTTCGCCTCCCCCTCCTGACAATTACACTCTTGCTCTCCACAAGGCTCTCCTCTTCTTTAATGCCCAGAAATGTAAGTCAACTCTTCACATCCCCATATCTTTCTCTTTCTTTTTTCCATGTGATAATTACTATGCATATATAAATCATATTATTAATAGCCAAGCCAAAGAATAATGGAAATATATGGTGCAGCTGGCAAATTGCCAAAGGGCAACTATGAAATAGCATGGAGAGGGAATTCAGGATTACAAGATGGGAAAGATACAGATTTAAAGGAAGGGCTTGTAGGAGGATATTATGATGCTGGGGACAATATCAAGTTCAATTTTCCAATGGCATATACCATGACATTGTTGAGCTGGAGTCTCATTGAATACAATCACAAATATAAGGCCATTGGCGAGTATAACCATATAAGAGATCTCATCAAGTGGGGTACTGATTACCTGCTCCTCACTTTCAATTCCACTGCAACCAGAATTGACAAAATATATTGCCAGGTACCATATAAATGATCTATATAATTCATAATGTGTAATACAAACACGTGAGTCCATAATATAACTTAAACCATAAAAATAAGCTTGACGCTTAAGATATTACCTATTGATCAGGAATACTACTTGAAAATGAGGCATATCTCACTTGATTTGGTGCATTAGGTGACAGGGCAACATAAGCCAGAGTTCCTGAAAACTAACCTAATCAGATTTCCCAAGCATCAAGAAGGAACATAATTGAAATCAACAAATTTCATCTAATCAATTTCTTAATGAACAAATATAAACAGATTTTTGTCAAGTGAAATTCTTCCCCTCTGCATTTTGTCTCTGAAATCGAACAGATTAACTAACAAAATCATGAATTATAAATATTTCTTCTAAAATCTAACACTGAAGCCTTTATTCATCAAGTCCTTAAACCTGAAATATGAACTATATATGATCACATAATCATTATTTCAATTAACACTTCATTAAGAATTTATTGTTTTATTGCACCACAATGCTCGTAAATATTATGATAATGAGCATAATTATCAAATCATGATATGTATCGTGAATCGTGAGAATATTTGAAATATAATTTATAAGACATCTATTAGTGTTGTTGAACTGTTAGTTTGTATGTGCTATTGCAAAAATTTTATTGATGTTGCCTGAAGCCATTTATGTGGTAGTGTAATTATATACTATCTATATTGTTTTGGTACCATTTTATTCCAAAATGTTTTATGAGGGTGCTATGTGTGTATATATATATAGGTTGGCGGATCACTAAATGGCTCTTCCACACCAGATGACCATTACTGCTGGCAAAGACCAGAAGATATGAACTACAAGCGCCCATCAATATTCGTAACAGCTGGTCCTGACCTTGCAGGAGAAATGGCAGCCGCCTTGGCAGCAGCCTCAATAGTTTTCCGAGACAATGCTGCCTATTCCAAAAAGCTTGTAAAAGGTGCAGAAACTGTGTTTTCCTTTGCTAGGGATAGTGGAAGACGAAGATCATACTCTCGTGGACAACCTTATATCGAGTATTTTTACAACTCGACTGGCTATTACGATGAGTACATGTGGGGTTCTACTTGGTTGTATTATGCCACAGGAAATGTATCTTATATTTCATTGGCAACAAATCCTGGCATTCCTAAGAACTCCAAGGCTTTTTTTGGTATTCCAAACTTGTGGGTGCCAAGTTGGGATAATAAGTTACCTTCAGCTATGCTGTTGTTAACCAGGTACAGGATATTCCTTAATCCAGGATACCCTTATGAGGACATGTTGAAGATGTATCACAATGTCACGGGTCTTACTATGTGTTCTTATCTTCAACAATTCCAAGTATTCAACCGGACCAAAGGTACATTCATAAACTTCATACGTACATTGATACATATACTGCCTCACTTATATTAACTTGCTCAAATCTATAAGCAGATGGTTGATTCTTAGGAAATTTATAAACTAATGCAGGAGGGATGATCCAACTAAGCAATGGAAGGCCACAACCTCTTCAGTATGTGGCTAATGCTGCCTTCTTGGCATCAATATTTGTTGATTATTTGAATGCCAGTAATGTTCCCGGGCTAAACTGTGGCCCCAAGTTTATTTCATTGAATGAGCTTCGGAGTTTTGCCACCTCCCAGGTATCCCTTCCTGTCAAGATTCAAATTACATAACCAACATCATACACTTTTTAGGCTCGGGTCGTAAACTTTGATTCTGCTATGCTCTGATATTGCAGGTAGACTACATTCTTGGTAAAAATCCCATGAACATGAGCTATGTGGTGGGCTATGGAAAAAAGTTCCCCACACATGTGCATCACCGTGGAGCATCGATCCCTAATGACCATAAGGTGTACTCTTGCACAGGTGGATGGAAATGGCGTGACACCCGCAATCCCAATCCTAATAATGTAACAGGAGCAATGGTTGGAGGGCCTGATAGGTTTGACAATTTCCATGATGTGCGAAACAATAATAACTACACTGAGCCTACCTTAGCAGGAAATGCAGGTCTAGTTGCTGCGCTTGTCTCTCTTACTAGTAGCGGTGGCCTTGGCATTGACAAGAATACAATCTTCTCAGCCGTTCCACCACTCTACCCCCAGAGCCCACCACCTCCTCCACCCTGGAGGCCTTGAGCTGCTGATAAAATTATCCAACGATGGCCTAGAGTTTAATTATATACTTGTGAATTTTGTTCAAAGCTGGTGTTTGTACATTGGAGAACATTTCATATCATCAATTAAATCAGGACTCTAAAACTTTGCAGACATATATATATTCTTCTAAACCTACCTCATTGGCGTAGTGTTCCCGGGCTCTTTTTTTTTTTTTGACGCAAAAGAGGGGGAAAAAGAGGCATCCATGTTCATCATATTTTTAGTTTTAGTCTGTTTTAACATCTTTACAAGATCTAAACAATGCGGAAAGTAAGTCATCCATCTTGAGGCCTACACAAAGCATTGTTTCATTGATAATTGCATGAGCTCTAATTCTTGCTGCTCAATTTATAATATGTTATGGCCATGCTATGATATTTTAATTTCCAGTTTAGTGTGGTTGAAGTGCTTTTGTTACTTGTCATGGATGGTTTGAATTGTTAATTTGATTTTCTTGCATGCTTTAAATTCGACCTGTTTTCACTCGCAAGAATCGAAGGCAGTGCATATATTTATTATCTTAACAAGAACCTGCAGGTTCTAGGGGGCTCCTCGGCCAGGTTCAGCTATTGTAGCTTGTGTATGGCCGATCTCAAACAATAAATTAGGAGTCACGGCTTGTTTTCAAACGAACTGGTGTAAGTGTTTTAAGTAGGGATCTGTCTGTTGGTCATCTAAGAATTTAGTTTATTGGCGGCACCTAATTGTTTATATGCCCTGTAACGCGATTTTCAGTATCATATATTAAATTTCCAGTATGCTTTCCAATGCAATGCAGTAAGTGCCCACAATTGCATGATATAAATAAATAAACACATGTACATAAAAATAAACAATCAAAGAACATAAAGCCAATTAGTAACCTCCTTTTATGACATGATGAATTAAACTAAGTCATAAAATAAATATGCAATCACACAAATATCCTAATTGCCAATTAGTTATTCTTATTTTCAGTCCTATGTTATGCTAAATTATATTACATGAAAAATTACAAAATTACATGTTTTATCCTATTAATTAATCACAACAATATGCAATTAAACATAAATTATAACAACTTAATTAATCATAAAATTCTCATTATATTATATCTCCGCATCTCTAACAATTATAATTATTCACTAATTATAATTTCTACATTAAATATTGAATAATTATGATTATTAACTAATAACAATTGCATTATTCTACCAAAAATTACTTAAAAACAGAAAATTAAACTAATAGATTGAATTGACTACATGAATTCAAAAAAGAAGAAAAGATGAAGATGCAACTGAAATCAAACAAAATTGCTAAAAGGGTTTTAACTTTGGCTTGAATTCTACATTCAAGATTAGTCCTTTACTTCAATTTTAGGGTTCAAAGATTCCTTCCAACAGTCCTGGGTCCACCAGAATGCTCAAATCTTCCTCGGCTTCTTCTCTGAATTTCTACACCGCTTTTTCTTCAATTTAGAATCTTCAATTCAAGATTATAACTCCACAATCTTGCCCTTTCTCTCTAATATTATTTCTCTATTTTCTCACAAATTATCTCTTCATATTTCGCTATCTATTCTGGAATTTCATACAAAAATTATGATGTAAATTGTGAAGGTGAAAAATCAATGTTATTAAAACCGGACCGGATAAAGAACCGGTAAGGCTGAAAGTTCGTGGTTCGACCGGATTTTTTCTATTTTAAAAATACTACTAATTAATATAATTTTTATAAATACTACTGTATAAACACTCAAACAAAAAAAAATTATCCATCAAAAATTTAACATGTTACAAATATCGTAATGATAGGTTACAAAATATATTAAACATTCATCAAACATATGTCACAAATAACATTCTGTTATTTATTTATTTATTTATTTATTTTTCTTTTAATAATGAAATTCTCTACTCATGCATAATTTCCAAATGCACCTTTCAAAATCTGTATTCTCTTAAAATCTCTTTGTATTTTTCAAGCTTCATCCCATGTTCTCACGTTCTTTCCTTTTGGAGTTTATGTTATATAAAGGCATCTATCTAAATTAATTTCGATACCCCTATATCTTATATGATTGGCCACTAGTGAAAGGAAAGTTTGGAATCCTAAAATAGTAGAGTTTGCGGTGGGATCATGCCTACCTTACATTTTATATTAATGCATAATTTAAATTCGAGATGAACAGAAATTATTGTAGGAATTTATTGGGCTTTTGGGAACCCAACCCATTAAATAAAGAAGAGTATGGACCATGTAAGGAATTCACATGGGGACGAGGCTACAGTTGTATGGTGCAAAAGAGACAAAAAGAACCAAAGTTCACATGCGAACTGTAGAGCGTAGTGGCCACTGGCCATCGTTTTTGGACTCTCCTGCACTAAGCCTTTACAGAGAAGAATGAAAAGATTTGAGCTTTTTTGTTTATTCTTTTACAAAGATCTTTACAGACGAATCAAATCTAAACCTGCCCTTTTTTTAAATAAAAAAATAAAATCAAGAGGAGTGAAATTAAAAGGCAAAGAGCTTAATTCAAATCAGAAATGGAAAGAAACAGAAAAATCAAGAAGAAGTCCGACCAACCTAGGAGATCATTTCCAAAAATGGGAAAACATCATTAGATCTGCTATTTTTAGTTTTTTACCAAGAATGCAAGATAAAGATATAATAAATCCAGCTTATGGGTAAAAAACTGACCTGAAAAGGAAAGCAGAGGAGGAATCCGGTGGTCGGAGATGCAAGTGGCGGCGTTTAGACATGGAGATGGAGCAGCGGCACAGTGGTGAACGAGAGGACTGAAGAGAATAAAAAAGGCAAATGAGAGTTTAGTTTATATAATTTGTAAAATGAAAACCTAATTTATTTTATATATATATATATATATTAAACGAAGCCGTATTGATAAAATAGAAAATAATTTAGTTTTTCTCGATTTTTTACAGTTCAATTTGATTTTTAATTAATCCAGTTTTTGCTAGTTGAACCAACCGTTCAGACAATCGATTTATTATTAAATCGGTTCAATCGATCGGTCCGCTCCGATTTCAATAACATTGTGAAAAACAACTATTTATAGGCTAATAGCTTGAGTGGAGTGCACTACAAGGCTTATAAATCTGCCCCTTTGGGCTTAAATCATGTTTTATAGTGTGCTCCCATATAGAAAGAGAAGCTGGGAATATTCTCCTCCCTCAAACACGCACTAAAAATTGGATTATAGAAGAAAAAATGTTCCAAAACGAGGTAAAAATCCTATTCATAAAGGTTTTCAAGGCTAAACCGGTGCTAGAAAAACCGACGCTGGCACTAGGTGGTCCAGCGCCGACACCAAGTCTTCCCACACAGGCACCCAGAAGATGGATAAGTTCCAGGCATCCTAGGCCTTCTTTTATATCTCTATAGAGTTTCATTAAAAAATACTTTCTGATGGTCCCGTTTCCAGCCACTTCTGGAATTTTTCAAGGTGTTTTTAGCCGATAAAAGGTTCATTTCAATGGTTTTAAATCCGATTCTAGCTTATTTTATATCAAAATTCATCATTTTTTGTTTTCTATTCATTTTTACTGTTTTAGGTCATTCTATCCTTTTTATGGGAAATTACCATATTACTCTCCAACCCGCTATAAAATAACCATCATTCTGAGCATTTTGAGCCACTTGTACTCATCTCACAAGATTTTCAAATCTTGGTGTCGTCATTAGGTAACAAAAATTGAGCCAACAAAAAACCCACTACTCGCAGAGCTGCTGCAATTCCTTTTTGATTTAACAAACACCTGAATTGAGCTAATCTTCTACTCGCTCACCATTTCTCTTAAAATGAATTGGTTGCTTATGGCCAAATATTTTATTTCATATTATGTTATATTTTTACATAAATTCTCATGAATGTCACATATTCCACTTTTTCATTCCTTCTTTATTCAACATCAACTACAAAAAATTTGCTAATTCACAACGACAAATTTCGTTGCTAATGGCCCATTTTTCATCGTGAATATTTTTTGACGATTGTGAGATGAATAGTCACAAAAAGGTCAACTACTAAATTATTAAGGATGGAGTAATAAATTAGTCACTAAATTCACGGCAGAAAATTCCATCGTGGAAAAGGAAAATCCATCGCTAAATGAATTTTGAAATTAATTGCAACAAATATAATAATAATTTTTAGCGATAAAATGTATCGTCGCTAAATCCATCGCTAATAAATTTGTGCCAATAGCAACAGTTGTTGCTAAAAATTTCCCATCTCTAAATGTTAGTAATGAAATATTAATCACTAACTTTGTCACTAAATATTTTTAAATTTTTAATTTATTACATATTAGCGATAATTTTGTTGTTGCAAATCCATCGCTAAATGATAGATTAATTTAATTTTTAATATTTATTAATTTTCATCCTATATAATCAACAAATTATTTTATTATACACAGAACAATGATCACACACACATATATATTCCAAAATAGAATATCTATTTTATACAGTCTATATTAAAATTAATTAAAATCACACACAATTTTATCATGAAATAATATATCTCTTAAATATCTTCCAAAATGATATCAGTAATAAAATTTAAATAAAGAAATAACCAAACATGCAACGCTGTTGATGTCACTAGGAAGTAGAATCACTGTGAGCAGATGGAAAATCATTACGTTGATGAACATCGTATGTAGCTAAAGGGGCAACATCATCATGTCCAGGTTCATCATTAGTAGTATTAGGCTGATTGACTGGTTGTTGAGTCCCTAAGTGCGAAAATAATGCTCGAATGGTTTTTATGATAATTTCCTTGACATCTTCCTTGGTCAACAATGTACCACTAAGATGGACTACAATGTTAGACTTGTGATGGCATGATGGAGCTGATGTGGATCTAACATGAGGGCCATATGAGCCCAATCCATATAATATTTTGTTTTTATTGCATTTTGCAGCCTCATAAAATAATTCGATCTTATCCACAAATGATTCCCCTTGTGATCACCGATCTCAAAGTTGCTCATACCTTTCTTATAAAATGACAAAAATTAATAATAAGCATAAATAGGAAAATAACTTATAATTTACAAACATGAATCTTTAAATAATTGTAAAGGCTAGAACTAATAAATTTCATATTACTTACATTCACTTCCCTACTACATTCAGCCACATAAGTCTTTCC
The DNA here is from genome assembly GCA_037975025.1 of Excoecaria agallocha. Lineage (NCBI taxonomy): Eukaryota > Viridiplantae > Streptophyta > Magnoliopsida > Malpighiales > Euphorbiaceae > Excoecaria > Excoecaria agallocha. The sequence continues at coordinate 8,572,870 of CM075810.1, forward strand.
ATCATGATTTACTCTGTATGTGTAGAAAGGCCTCGGGAAACGTACGTCATCGACCATTTTGCTTCTTATACATTTGACCAATAACAATTTAGTTTATATTTTCTAAATAGCCGGTAAGCTTCTATAGGCATCTAAACAATTAAACCATAATCTTTTTCATCCTTAAAAAAAAGCTAGCAAGCTTCCATAGGCATATGACAAATTAATATAACCAAACAAAGTCCAACAAGCTACCATAGGCATATTGTAATGGCCTCAACACCGGGTCAGCCGTGAATAGTACTTTCCGACAGTGAATAGTATTTTTTGGGCTCGAAAGTCGAAAATATTTTATTGGACCATTTGAAAGAAATAGTCATGGTGAGCTTATGGTTGAAATTTGAAGTGAATTTGAGGTCAAATGGGTCTCCAAAAGTCAAAAATATGAAAAAAAGGTAGCGAGTCAATTTTCCTAGTAGAAAAGGGAACTTGATTTTGCTTAAATAATTAAAAATAGTATACGAACTCAAAAAATTGCCAGATTTTGTAGATCTTCATGAAATTTCATGTAGATTATTTTGTTATAAAAAAATGAATTTTTCGGGAATGTCGGTAGTTGTCGAATCGGACCGATAAGTTTGAATCGGACCGATAACGGACTCCGATTGAGCCAAAAATTTGCGTACTACTCATTTTTTATGTTTCAAGACTGATGGAATTGAAATTGAAGAGATTTGGAGTGAGGAAGTGAGATATTTTTAGTTGGGCCTTTGAAAAGTGGCATTGGGCCTTGAATTTAAAAGGATTAGGCCCATTAGAATTGGCACCAATTTGGCCCACTAGGAGAGCTATATAAGGGTTGAAAGATCTGGAAATTCCAGCAACTTACACTCTCTTCTTCAGCTCTTATGGTAGCCGAACTCTTCTCCCTCCTTTTTCTCTCAAAACTTCTTCAATCCTACTCCATTTTCTTTGGTATTTAAGCACCTCACCCCTAATTCTATCCCTCTAGATCAGTAATCCATCTTCAAACCTTTGATTGGAAGAATTAAATCAAGTGATTTTAAGGAGGAAAGTTTAGGGGTTCATTTGAGGTAAGAGAAATCAAAAGGCTAAAATTTATTCTAAGGTGTTTCCTAGTATTTTAGAGTGTTTAGAATGCATTTTTTATGTTAATTTTAGCATTAGAGGTCAAAAAAATGGAGTATTGATGGCTTCAAATTTCGGGTTCCATAGGATTTCAAGGAGGGGAGCCATCCAAGCAAGCCAAAGGTAAGAAAAAAAGAAGTTTAGGCATCCCAAAGCTAAGAGAAAATGTAAGTGGCTATCAAATCCTAGTATTTTCCTTGATTTTGATTTAAATTCCTTTATGTAATTTAACCTAAAAATGAGTTAATGATGCATAAATGAAATTGAAGTTAGAATAGTGTAATTAGACCTCAAATATGCATGAATGAATGTTTAAATGAATTTTTAAAGACATGTATAGTGAACTCCCTTTAGTGGCCGAATGGACTTCAAAGGAAAAATAATGTGTATTTTAGGGGTTTTGATGAAATTAAGTCTTAAAATAGTGTTAGAGATGAAATAATACATGTAGAAATTTTTGTTGAATTTTTATGAATTTAAAGAATATTTTAAAGGCAAAAGTTTGGGTATGTAAGTGATGACTTTGATGGATTGTCAAGAAATAATGTGTAATTTGATGGGAAATTGAATAATGGTGATGAATTAAATGATTATTTTGATGAAAAATGACATTAACCAATAAATAATGTATAAATGAATTTTATTAGAATTTATTAAAGTTATTGGAATTTTATTAAAATTTTTATGTAAATATGTATAATAAAAATAATTGAATTTTTAATGCATAATTGTATAAAAATGACAAAAGTGATGAATTAATGTGAAAGTAAATTAATGTCAATGATAAGAAATAAAAAGTCAACCAACGAATTCTTCGAAATAATTATTGGGCCGTGAAAATAATAAGAATAATGAATTATTGATAAATAATTCATAAATAAATGAAAATGATGGAAATAAATTAATATGTAAATAAAGGAAAGATAAAATGAATTTTGAATAGAAAAAAAAAGACTTAAATGAAAGGAAATAAAAAGTTTGGGGCAAAATGGTAATTTTGCAAAAGTAAGTAATTAACGCGTAAAAATAAGTAAAAAATACTTAACGAGGTCAAAATGGTGATTTCGGAGGCCTAATGATTTCGAAAGATGGAATTTTCGTAGTCTAAGGACAAAAATGTAATTTTACCCGAAAATGATAAAATAAAGAGTAAAAGATGAATAATTGAAGAAATTATATAATAAAAAAATAAAAATAAATAATTACGATGGTACAATGGTAATTATGTATTTGAAATGAATAATCTAAGAGAATAAGTCAAATTATGTATTTTTGAGATATAAAATAATAAATTATATTAATAAAGTTCCTAATTGCCAAAAAGGGAGAAAAATTAAGTTGTGACTAATTTATCAAAATAAATTAGTCATCAAAAAGTATTAAAAGAAGAAATGATTATAAATTTAATTCGCCGACGAAATAAAAGTCGACGTATCAAATAAATGAAAAAAATGGGACCGAAAAAGGAAAAATTGTAAAAATGTCAAGTTTAAAAGTATGGAAAATAATTCGTAAAGAATGATACAAAAGAATACAAGAAAAATATGAATTATAATGCCATAATTTATAATCTGTACAAAAGATGAAAAAGTTTAAATATTTGAGTGAATTATCACAGAATAATTCACAAAAGTGACTGAAAAAGAGAAAGCGAAAAAAAAAAGGATAAAAAGTTATTAAATAGTCAAAGACACAAAAGAGTGCATTTGATCGAAATAAAGTATAGTAACAAATAAAGAAAAGAAAATAAAGAATTTTAAATGTTCAAAAACGTTTACAATGTGATTGTTTATATTTGCCCTTAGCGATAGATAGGTATTATGATTCTTGTTCTGGATATAATTGGCTAGCCATAGGGACACCTCTGTACCGCGGTGCAAGTCATGACGACTTGCTTAGCTATGGATAGGATCTTTGATCTCCATAGCTTCAGTGAAAGTGAAAATGAAAGTATATCTATTTCTGTTCTGTGAGATTTGATCTTTCAAGATCATTTCTTTATCTGTTTAGTGGGACCTTTGGGTCCAGTCCAGAGTATCCCTTGTGAGAAACCTGTATATTGCACTAGGGGCACATTGAAATGAATGAATAAGTACTGATTAATTGATTTGAAATATAAACGGTTATATCGAAAAATAATTTGGTTGGAAGAAAATGCAAAGTTAAGAAAAATCTGTAAAGATTTCTGAAAAGCGTAATTAGTAAGAAAAAGAAAAGAAAGGTTTTATAAGATTTAAAATATTAACTTAATGTTTAGCTAAGCTTTTAAAGGAATCTAAGATATGTTTTGTTTTACGTGAAAAAGATAATTGTAAATTAATTGGTATTTGTTGTATTATTATTAGTGCGAAAATAGTGACAAGCCGAAAAAATAATATTAATTTTCCTGCTTGAAGTTAAAAAGTAAGGATATTTAACATGATGTGAAATGCAATGGTTAAGTAATAATAGAAAGACATATGTCTTAATAAATATTTGAACGAAAGTAATATATATATATATATATATATATATATGAAGGAAAGAGAACTTGACTGCAAAGTGTTCCGAAATACTTATATCACTTTGCAATAAAGCTTAAAAACCTTTAATTAGTAATGTATTTAGTAGTTAAAAGTCAAAGCAAAAATAAAAGAATAATAGCAAGAAGTATAATTAGAGTACAGATTGAATAATTGAACAGTAAACCAAGAATTTAAGCAATTTATTTTGGTACTAGTAATGACACGAGTACCAGTACCTATTGCTAAATGAAATAATAGTTAAATCGTTGTGGCTAAAGAATAAAATGAAGATAGTGATAAAAGAAAAAGTTATAGTAAACATTAACGTAAAAGTAAAAGTAAATCAGATATTGATCCACCTAAAGGAAATGCTTAATGTAATAAGAGTAGTAGAAGCATAAATTAACGAAAGTATGCTTATTCTTGGGAAATTCTTGGATTAGTAGTCACCACTGGGCATATTTAATGCTCAGCACGTAGTGTTTACTGCGTGCAAGTTCTGAAATATTGCGGGAGCACAGTACATTGAAGATCCAGATCGAAAGAGAAGATTTTTGTATTAGTTGGTGTAAGCTTTTGGCATGTATATACTTAGACTATTAAGGTAAAAGATTGAATTGTATTTTAATTATATTTTAAGTGTTAATGGATGAGTGGATAGTGCAAGTTTTTGGTATGATGTTTGATGTTTGTTTTAATTGTTTATAAAATTGTTGTTTGATTCTAGAATTAATGAAAAGGTATTTTGAAGTGTTTCGTTTTGTTCAAAAAAAAAACTAACCGGTTTTGGCTAAGTTTCACTTCGAAAAAGACTGTTCCGAGAAGGGTGTGACACATATAACCAATAAATAACTAGTGTCAAGTTGCCATAGATATATGATCAATTAATATGCTCCTTTACACAAAATACATAAACATAATCCACTACTATAACATGGCATCATCTTAATTCAACACTAACGATAAAATATTCTATGTCATACTTATGGCAATACATTTTCATAACAAAATTCAAAACAAAATTGTGTCCATAAAAAATAACCAACATAAATGATGCTGTAGCTTCCCTTTGGACATGGTTATGATGCCATCTTATATATGATGCTATCGCTTTTGATTGATACAATCGTTGCAGCCGAGGTATCAGAAAAAAAAAGTAACACATCATTTTATAAGCTTTGAATCTATGCTTTCTAGATCCAACATGCATTTTGTATCTAGGGTGATTACAAAACTTACAATAAGTTAAGTTTTCATCTTCATGCAAGTACAACATTTATCCTTTATTGCAACAATCAATTTTTTGTACAGGTAATCCTAAGCTTCAAATAATCTTTTTAGTTTGGTAAAAATTTTTAGGTAATATTTTGCCTTCAGGCAAAGCTTCTTTGAACAGTTGGACATTTATAACAAAAAACCTCTCTGGTAGATTAAACTTGGATTTGGCATGCAACATCCTAGCAACTATAGAAAGCTGAGAATGGTTATCACAACTAGTATACAACTGTGCATTACCAGATTTTGAAAGATCATAAAATTGCTGACATTGTGGATTAGGAGGTTCATCCACTGAATTTACATAAGGATTTGATGGATCGGGTTCATCGAGATTCCAAATAGTTTGATCTTCTGGATTAACATATTGATGTTGAGCTTTAAGATTAAAATTAGGCCCAGCTACATCTAATATCATTTCTAGTGTGGATTTATTGCGTCCATATCTGGTATTATTTCATTGATTAATTCAAAAGGATTTTTTTTCATAACCCATCACATTTCCCCATAAAAATCTGATTACGTAGCTTAAATATCCCTCAAAACATTAAATTTTAGATTAGGATGAAGGATAAAAATCTTCCCTATTTTCATCCTCTATTTTGCTACCTAGAGTGAGTTTTGAGAGCGAGTCACGATGCTAGGGGTGAGTCATGGCCTTAACCTCATAACTCAAGGTTGTGACTCACGCTCTTTGACCGTTGTCTCTTTTTTTAAACCCTCTGAATCTTATTTTAACCTCACCAACAGAGGAAAATAAGGAAAAAAAACACTAAAGAGATTTTTTAAATATTTAAAACCTACACGAGAGCTCAAAAAATATTTTGAAACCATAAAATGTAAGAGAAAGCCTAGCACTTCCGTTTCTTATCTATTTATGAGAAACACTTTTCTCATTAGGTAACACTAATCAAAAGCCATCTCAGTACCCAATGTCTACAGTTGCCCCTAACTTTAGCGATGTTAGTGCACTAGTGCCTAGGTTAGCCAAAGTTGAGAGTAAAAGATAAAGACACGTACCTGAGGTGGTTGTCTCCTTGTTTAGGTAGTTACCATCTGTTTGTTGATGTTTCAACCCTCTGTTGGTTGGATAATTACCGTCAGCTTATCGATGTGTTAATCCTCGATTAAAGCAGGTGGCTTATTGTTAACTTGTAGACGCATTAACCCTTTTTGGAGATGAACTATCAATGCTAACTTGTCAACACTTCAGCTTTATTTGATGAGCAATCGACGCTAGCTTGTCAATATAAAAATCAATTAGGAGACTTTACACTCACTAGGAGACTTTGTTGCCTATAGGGATATTTTGAATGCCTTTTAAAGAAAGATTTAGGCTCACAAAGAGACTTTGAGTGATTTGAAAGATTTATTGCTTGTAGGGAGACTTTGAGTGACTTGAAATATTTAAGAAAAAGGAATTTTGGATTTTGAGTTTTAGGTGCTTTGTTAAGAAGATCTTTTAAGTTTACAAGTTTATTCAAGTCTTTTATATTTTGGATTATTATATTTATGTCCATTACAAGACTTTATATTTTTGGTGTATTTTAAATCTTAAAATCTTAGTGCTTCTTAAGATTTTGGACTTTAAATTTGCACTTCAAGATTTTGGATTTTTGTTATGTTTTAAGGCCGAGAATTTTATTTTAGTTACCCCTTCATGTTCAGAGGGAGGCTTTGAATGTTGGGCTTAATGCTTATAGAGAGGTTTCAATGCTTACAGAGAATCTTTGATGCTCATAGAGAGACTTTGATGTTTGAGTTTATTTATTATTATTGTTACTTTTTTCCTCAAGTGCATCGATTTACATGTTAGGTGTATTTTAAATTTTTATAATTTGGGGTTATATTGTATTTGTATAGTTTGACTATGTACTGAATTTTTATAATTTTGGATGTATATTAAACTTGTACAATCTGAGTGTACACTATATTCTTACATTTTGAGATTTTTACATTTTTGGGCTCATTTCAAGGCCTTGAAACTTTTAGTGTGTTGGGTATTTACAAAATTTATATTCTTTGTACATTTGTATTTATGGTGCATTGAAGAAGTTTTTATACATTTAAATTTGACATTTGCACATTTTGAATTTTTGTAAATTTGAGTTTTTTTTTGAAGAATTTGAGTATTTTTTTTAACATTTGAGTTTTTGTACATTCATTGTGATGTGTTGTAATACCCTAATCTCATAATCCATTCCATAATTGTATTTAAGACACTATTCGGGATAAAATCTCAGATGATAACCTTATATACATATATGAAAAAACTTAAACATCAATCACGCTGAAATCCAATTATAAACCAAGATATATGCCACAAAGATAATATCTGCACAAACTATATCCACTTAAATTACACTGATGATCCAATTACAAAACCTAACAAATACAAAATTTCAATATCAATCATAATAATTACATTTCCATCCATTCCATATCTTGTGTTGACCAACCAGCTACAGATATCAACCATGAACATAAGTCCTAACCTGTCAACCTACATGAATAAAAATCCATGCTAAGCTATAAAGATTAGTGGGAAATAGCAAGCATAAACATATTGACATATAAATAAATTAGTCATCTATAACATTAGCATTATGATCCTAAACGTTTTCAATTGTTATTTAAAAATCTATATTCTTGTCTAACCACTACTATTTATTAATTATTTCAACTTACCTAATACTGTGCAATAAAATTATTATACTACTCACCTATAAAACTTAAAACTTTAGGTTATTAAATTGAGCCTCTATGCATTGCTATTATTAAACAGTTTCCATACACCATAAATATGTGACATAATTTGAGTGTCAAGGCATATTTTAACAATCTTAACTAGTTGTTCTCTTTATATAGCCTTTTTATTCTCTCATTGGTTACCAATTGACTTCTTAAAATATTAGATTAATAATATATTGCTATTTTAAGTTCAAAATTATAGTTTCAACTATAATTTCACAATTCAATCATATTAACATGTAAAATGTTACGCTTCACATTTCTTAATGTAAAGCAAGAAATAAATAGTTATAACGAAAACATATAAGCCATAGTAATTATAAAGAGACATTACTATACATCAATGATTTATTAATGTAACAATAATATATCATATATGCATGATAATTGTATAACTGTATAATGTCACAAATTGACATGTTGTTTTGCATACTTTATATAAATTCATGACAATGTAACATGTAGTATATCAAGGTAAGTAAATAGCTTGTGGCTATAGAGAACATGTATTTAATAGTACAATTGTTGATGATGCATCTAAAATGTATAAGTTGATATGCATAATTTATAAACCTAAAATGTACATGCATTACTAAATTGCTTTATACATAACTATGATGTTATTTTCTTTTACTACATGCTTACCATATGGAATATATGGGTTTTAGATAAACATATGATAAAGAAGATCAAGTTTAATATTGCTATGCTTCTTGACTTTTTTTTAACTTAATACAATACTTTTTTTACTTTAAAACTTAGGCCTGTACTTTTTTAAAGAAGTGGATAACGGGCTAAACTATCGTACTTGAAGGCATGAAATCAGAATATATTTAAAGGTATAAAATCAAAACTTATCCGAAGGTATAAAATCAGAACATATACGAAGATATGAAATTATAACATAATCGAAGTTATGAAATTAGAAGACCCAATGGGGTCAAATTATATCACAATAGCAGCTGCAAATTATCCTTATGGACATACCTATCTATCCATAACCTAGACATAAACGCGGGGTAAAATAACCTCTTTCCATTATCTTTTCTTATTATACACCTTCCAAGATATATATATGTGTGTGTGTGTGTGTGTGTAATGTATTAATACACATAAACTCACAACCTTAGGTATATACATACATACACATCTACTTGTAAATACATAGTACTTATAACTATAGCTTTTCATATGATAACATAAGAATAGATAAAAACACACCATCATAAATATACTAATTCTAATAAGTCATGCTCATAATACTTTGTTCAAGTTCTAGACCTATATATAGGTATGTATATATCCTTATTAAACTCTTAATTTATTTTACATTAAGGTATTTCAAATTCTCTTTGTAATTGTTCCATATTGTAAACTAATTCTTTATTGTTAAGTTAGTCTTCAACTTTTAATTTCCCATTTATAGCATATTAAAATCATAAAGATATCTAATTATATGCTTTTAACAAATTTGATGATTGATTTCTAGATAAACTAGTAAAATGATTCAGATACTCTTTCAAATAGTTATAGAGATAGCATCTTCAATTCCCTTGTTAAACTTACTCCATAGTTATACAATCATAGTTAGTTTTACGCTAAGGTGTCCCATTCCCTTATATTCTTATACTATATTGTAAACCAATGTAACATTGTATGACTAGTTACAAACCTTTAGTTTCTCTTTAAAACTTAATAGAGTTATTAAGGTGTCTAACTGTATGCCTTACCAAAGAATATACTACTTAAAATCTTCAATGGATAATCAAGATGATTCTATAATACTCTTTGATGACATTATATAGGATAACATTTCAAATTTCCATTGTTAACTTTACTAGAAAGTACTATAATAATATTATCAAACAATTCAATGTCATTTAGCCAAGAAAACCATATTTTGTATATTAAATTTGAAGGCTAAACAATCGCTATTTGTCATTCCTAAAAGAGAATAGTTTACAACATGTATAAGACTTTAACTTAATAAGCCATGAGTTTCACCTCAAGAGAGGAGGTAATACACTCGAGTGAGGACCTTGTGCCGAGATTGGGGGCTTTTTTTACTAGATTAAGGAAGTGTTATACTCAGGTGAGGGCTATATTAACTCAGAAGAGGACTATGAGAGCTCGGCTGAGTGTATGGTGAGCTCGGGTTAGGAGAGTTAGAACTCGGGTGAGTGCCTCTTCTCGGCCAAAAGGAAATCAAAGCAAGTAATACTTTCATTCAACCCAAGATTACTTCAAGCATGTAACTTCAATTCAAATAATTAGTTTTCTATATTACTTCCTCTAAAGTCTATGTATCCATTTACCATTAAACATCTTTAAACTTAAGAATCTTCTAGTTCTAACTATCACTTAACCTTAAATCATATAAATCAAAGAATTCTAAAATGATCACATGCAAAGGTTAAAGAACTAATTTTCTTACTCACTGTATACCATCATTTAATTTCTTATAGAATCAAACACATGCAAATCATTATTCATAATTCTTATACTTAAAATTCACATCCTTAACATCTTAACTCAACTTATCAAATGAAATCCTCTAAATCAATCACAAAGCAAACACATGCAAAGAAGTATTGACTCCCTAACTTATTATTATAGTCTCAAAAGCTTCATCAAAACTCCTTCTCTCTAATTTTAACTCTCCCAAATTTGCATTTGTCATGCATGACATGTTGTAGAATGTGAACAGTTACCCTAGGTCAGATTTCAGAGTGATCGAAGTTGACTAGGATGAAAAAATTTGAAAAGAGTGCATCGTTAAATGTGCTCAAGCTAGGAAACCCAAGGAAGGGGGATCCAACGGGCAATGTGGGTTTAGTATCAAATATGAAAGTGCATGTTAAGTGGAGTCTAGTGGTACAATTTGAGTGAAAATTGAGATCAAATAGACCTCCAAAAGGGCAAAAGAAGAAAAATTTCACTGTTCAGCGTAGATTTGACTAAAACTTCGACTGACTATTTGGAGATCTTAAAGACCTCCAATTGCCTTTAAATTTCATATACATACTATAAATAAGGTAGTGACATCCGGAGAACTAAAAAATAGTAATTATGGTAATTTTGAAAATTCAAATTTCGGATTGGCTGCACAGTTCGCCAAAGATAAAAGTATATCGAAATGATGTCGGAATGGGATGAAATATTTACCATATGTTTTATAATATATAGTCACACTCGAGGAAATATTTCAGGGCAATCCGACATCAGGATAAAAAAAAGTCATATTTCGGGGTGCAAAATCGAGATCGGATCATTTGGTGGGCCAAATTCATTAAATTTTATGTACGTTGCTAACTTGGTGTGATTATTAAGTGTGTGTGAGCTTAGGGTAATAGGATAAGCCTAACTGCCTAAGTGAGTGACAAGTGGCCAACTTTAATGCCATTAGATTCAATAGTTACAAGATGCATCTTGGCCTTTCCTTTGGTACACTTAAAGCATCATATATAAGGAGCCAATAATAAAAATCTCTGGAAAAATCGACTAGTAGCTCCTTCTTTCTTGTGAGAATTTGAACCTAGCTCTTCCTTTCTCTCTCCTCCATTTCCTTCCTTCTAAGCTTTCTCTCTCCATATCTCTAGTCCAAATTATACCCTTATACTCAGAATTTCCCGCTCTTTCACATAGGAAAGGGTTTGTAGCAAGGAAAGGCAAAGAAACATAAGTATTGAGGTAAAATCCCTCAGACATACTTTTGTAGTTCTATGAGTTTAAGCTAGGATTTAAGAGAGATATTATACTAGCATGTAGAGTAGATTAAGGGATTATAGTAGTGTGTTTAAATTGCTTTAATTGATGAGTTAAATTAATGATTTGATTCCTTTCATTTTTGGCCAAAAGAAGAACAAAAGGAGGAAGGGCAATCTAAAGGAAGGAAAGGCAAAGACAAGGTGGAATAGGTGACAAGGAAGCTAAAATAAGGTTAGTGGATACAATTTACATTTAATTTCAATTATTTTCATGAATTTTTCTTCAATTTTCTATTGTGTAACTATTACCTATTTGGTGATGTTATTTGTGCATTGATAGATCCCAAGTCTACACACTCTTTTTTGAGCACTAGAATTGCACAGGGAAAGCGGTTACAATAAGCTTAGTTAGATTAGGATATCCTAGCGAGCAACCCCTTGGGTCATAGTATGGTTGTGAACAAAGTATACATGGATTGTCCTATACAGATACAACAAGCCATCTTTCCTGCAAATCTAATTGAACTTTCATTCCACGAGTTTGATGTCATCTTGGGGATGGATTGGCTTTATGAACACCGAGCGATTGTTGACTATCACCTGAAAAGAATCACTTTGAAAACTTCAGAAGATCAAAAGATTGTGGTGGTAGGAGAATGATATGATTTCTTATCAAATGTCATTTCAGCCACTATAGCACATAGGTGTATTAGAAAAGGGTGTGTGGCTTATTTGGCTTTTGTCACTAAATTCGAGGCCCAGAAACCACAAGTTAGTGATGTGTCTACCTTTAAGGACTTTCCTAATATTTTTCCTGGTGAGTTACCAGGATTACCCCTACCAAGGGAAGTTGAATTGGATATTGATGTACTACCCGGCATAGCACCCATTGCCATGGCCCCTTATCGCATGGCATCAGTCGAGTTGAAAGAATTAAAGATCTAGCTGTAGGAATTGTTAGAAAAAAGGCTTCATCAGCCTGAGCATTTCTCCTTGAGGAGCCCCAATACTATTTGTGAATAAGAAAGATGGATCTCTCTGGTTATGCATCGACTACATATAGTGAAACAAAGTCACTATCAAGAATAAATATCCTTTACCTAGAATTGATGACTTGTTTGATCAATTGAAGGGTACCAGCACGTTTTCCAAGATAGACTTGAGATCTGGCTACTACTAGTTTGGAGTAAAAGAAGTAGACATTCCAAATATATATGGGCATTATGAGTTTGTGGTGATGCCTTTTGGCCTTACTAATGCACCAGCTGCTTTTATGGATTTAATGAATCGCATCTTCCACCCCTACCTGGATCAATTTGTAATGGTGTTCATTAATGATATCCTGATTTATTCTAAGACACCAGAGGAGCACAAACAGCACCTGAGAATTGTATTGCAGACCCTAAGGGATAAACAGTTGGATGCCAAATTCAGCAAATGTGAGTTTTGGTTAAATGAAGTGGCCTTTCTTGGCCATGTGATATCAATGGAGGGTATTATAGTAGATCCTAAAAAGATTAAAGTTGTTCTCGACTGAAAGCTGCCTAAAAATGTTGCAAAAGTTTAAAGATTCCTCTGCTTAGCTGGGTACTACAGGCGGTTTGTTAAAGGGTTTTTCATGATAGCTTCCCCTCTTACTAAACTGCTACAGAAGAATGCTAGATTTGAGCCTATGGAGAAATGTCAACAAAGCTTCGAGAAGCTAAAGAGTATGTTGATTGAGGCTTCTATTCTCACTCAAAGTCTTATACTATTTATAGTGATGCTTCCAGGAACGGGTTGGGATTTGTACTCATACAGAAAGGGAAAGTGGTGAAATATGCATCCAGAAAACTAAAGCCACATGAAAGAAACTACCTTACACATGATATGGAGTTGGCAACTATTGTATTTGCTTTGAAGATATGGAGACATTATCTCTATGGGGAGAAGTGTTATATTTACACAGATCATAAAAGCCTAAAGTATTTGCCTACACAAAAGAGCTCAACCTGCGACAGAGACGATGGTTAGAACTTATCAAGAACTATGACTACTTGATTGACTACCATCCTAGCAAAGCAAATATGGTAGCTGATGTGCTCTACAAAAAGTACTTGATGGCCTTGTGGGCAATGAAGGTAAAACTGAATATGGCACAAGATAGAGCTCTGGTGGCTAAAATGCAGATAGAACCAGATTGGCTTCAACCAATAAAAGCTGCTCAGAGGCAAGATGATAGGTTAGCCTGCATTATCTCCTACCTATAGGTGCAAACAGGTAAAACATTGAGTTCTCGCTTACTCGTGAAAACTGCCTATATTACAAAGGTAGGATATGTGTACTTAATGATGCAGATTTGAAGAAGAACATTCTGACAAAAGCCCACAGTAGTCCTTATGCTATGCATCTCGGTAGTAACAAAATATACCAAAAATTGAAGAAATCCTATTAGTGGCTGGGAATGAAGAAAGAAATAGCAAATTTTGTGAATAAATGCCTAATCTGTCAACAAGTTAAGGTCGAGCATCAGGTACCTTCAGGGTTATTACATCCAATCACAATACCAGAATGGAAATAGAAACGGATCACCATGGACTTTGTGTCTGGGTTACCCCTTACCAGAAGGCAACATTATTCTATCTGGGTGATTGTAGATAGAATGACGAAGTTGGCTCATTTCCTTCCATTGAGATCGAATTTTTCGTTAACCAGATTTGCAGAGATTTATGTGAATAAGATTGTGTGGCTTCATGGTATCCCATTGTCTATAATTTATGAATGAAATCCACGATTCACTTTCAAATTCTGGCAGAAACTTCAAGAAGTATTGGGAACCCGCTTGGACTACAGCACAGCTTTTCATCCTTAAACAGATGGCCAATCAGATCGGGTGATACAGATATTGGAAGATATATTACGATACTGTGTGTTAGAGTTTGGAGGTAGTTGGGAAAGATATCTCCTATTGGCTGAGTTCACCTACAACAATAGCTAACAGTCTAGCATCAAAATGGCTCCATATGAAGCATTATATTGAAGGAAATGCAGAATGCCTTTATGCTAGATAGAGTTAAGTGAAAGTAAGCTAGTGGAACCTGATCTGATTAAAGAAACTGAAGAAAAAGTGAAGCTAATTCAAGACAACTTAAAAGCTACCACCGACCAACAAAAGTCTTATACATATTTGAAAAGGAAAGATATAGAGTTTGATGTGGGAGATAAATTATTTCTAAAAGTATCACCATGGCGAAAAGTTCTCCGATTTGGCAAGAAACGTAAGCTTAGTCCCAGATTTATTGGATCTTACGAGATAATCCAGCGTGTGGGACCTGTGGCGTATTGGTTGAAGTTACCTTCAGAATTGGAAAAGATCCATTACTTGTTCCATGTCTCTATGCTAAGAAGATATCGTTCGGATCCTTCTTATGTTATCACTTTAAAAGATATACAACTGAGACCTGACCTATCCTATGATGAAGAACTAGTGAAAATCTTAGCACGGGAGGTCAGACAACTTCGAAACATGCAGATTTCGTTGGTTAAAGTGTTATGGACATGCCATAATGTGGAAAAAACCACCTGGGAATCGAAGATACGATGAGACAGTAGTATCCCCACATTTTCAATCTAGGTAAATTTCGAGGGCAAAATTTTTATTTAGAAGGGGAGTACTATAACGCCTTCAAATTTGCATTTTTCATACATGACATGTTTTAGAGTGTGAACAATTACCCTAGGTTAGATTTCAAAGTGATCGGAGTTGATTAGGATGAAAAATTTTGAAAAAAGTACACCGTTAAACATGCCAGAACTAAGAAACCCGAGGAAGGGGAACCCAGCGGACAGTGTGGGTTTAATATCAAATATGAAAGTGTATGTTAAGTAGAGTCTAGTGGTACAATTTGAGTAAAAATTGAGGTCAAATAGACCTCCAAAAGTGTAAAAGAAGAAAAATTTCACGGTTCGACGTAGGTTTGACTAAGACTTTGATTGACTATTTGGAGATCTTAGAGACTTCCGATTGACTTTAAATTTCATATATATGCTATAAATAGGGTAGTGATATTCGGAAAACTGAAAAATAGTAATTCTGGTAATTCTAAAAATTCGGGTTTTGAATTAGTTGCACAGGCCGCTAAAGCTAAAAGTATATTGAAACGATATCGGAATGGGCTGAAATTTTTACCATTTGTTTTATAATATATAGTGAAACTTGGGGCAAAATTCAGGGTAATCTGACATCGGGATCAAAAATTTATATTTCGGGATGTAAAATCTAGATCGGGTCATTTGGAGGGTCAAATCCAAGAATTTGACAATGAAATTTGATACAAGTTGCTAAATTGGTGTGATGATTAAGTTTATGTGAGCTTAGGATAATAGGATAAGCCTAAGGGCCTAAGTGAGTGACAAGTGGCCAACTTTAATGTCGTTTGATTCAATAGTTACAAGATGCATCTTGGCCTCTCCTTTGGTACACTTAAGGCATCATATATAAGGAGCCAAATATCTAAAAATCTCTAAAAAAATCGACCAACATCTCCTTCTTTCTTGTGAGAATTCAAACTTAGTTCTTCCCCTCTCTCTCTCTCCTCTATTTTCCTTCCTTCTAAACTTTCCCTCTCCATATCTCCAGCTCAAAACATACCTTTATACTCAAAATTTCTTACTCTTTCACAAAGGAAAGGGTTTATAGCAAAGGAAGGCCAAGAAACATAACTATTGAGCACTACAAGAAAAATTCTAATTACAGACGGAACATTTTTCGTCACTAATTACCGACAGAAAAAATTGTTCCGTAGGGAAAATTATAGAAACAATGTGTATTGCGATGGAATAACGAATCCGTCGTAAATAAAGGAGGAAAATTATCCCGCCAAACTTTACTGATGGAATTTAGCGATGAAAATAAAAAACTTCGTCGTTAAATTGGTGCCAATTTTCGCCCCTGAAATAGGCCATGAAATTTACCGACGGAATATTATTACCGTCGGTAATTTACCTATGAAAATATTTTCTGTCGGTATTTTTCCTACCGAAATAGTATTTCGTCGATATTTACCTACGAAAATATGATTCCGTCGGTAAATTACCAACAAAAATAATATTCCGTCAGTATTTACCAACGGAATTATGATTCCGTCGGTAATTTACCTACGAAAATATGATTCCATCAGTAATTTATCTACGGAATCATGTTTCTGTCGGTAATTTTCATAAAAATCAATTGTTGTTATAAATTATAATTTTTATATTTTTTATTTTCTTTTAACAACTTTATTTTTAAAAAAAAAATAATATATAAATTTTGATTATTTCATAATATGATTAAGTTAATAATGATTTATAAATAGTACTATGTGTAAAATTTGATTATTTCATTACATGTAATTTAGTTTATTTTAGAAGTTATCTTTTTATATCTGCATGGTATTTATTTGTGATTAGACTGTGACTTTAATTTAAAACCATAAAATTATAAATTTTAATTTCGGTAAATTAATTAATTAATTAAACTATAAATTAATTTAAACTAAATTGATGTAAATTTTTATTTAATGACTATATTAATAATATGGTCATTAAAGGAAAGAGATAGCATCATATGTTTTATTATACTTGAGTTGAAATTAGTAAATAATAGACCTATGCAATGGAACAACCTTGAACCCAAAGATTAATGCTTTCGTAACATTTTTACAAAAAATGTATTTATTTATGGCCTTCATCAATTTATTAATACAAATGAAAATTACTAAACTAACTAAAGTTGAGGTTTAAAAAAAACATACTTCTCCATCGTAAAGTTTCAAGAAGTCAATATTTTTCTCATTATTATCATTTTAAGCTCTTGAGGTATTTCAATGTTCTTGACATTATTTTAGGTCGAAGATTCAAAATCTGATATCAAGTATGCCTCAATAATTAATTATGAGATGAATTTTATTTTAAAAAAATGAAATTGGATCAAAAAATTCTAATGTAATGATCTTGAAATATTCAATTGTTAAGATTTTTATAACTAACGAAATATGCAACAGTTAAATTTATGGCATATTAAACTCACAAACTAGAAGAAAAAAATTGTTACGTTAATGTTCTAATGTGATGAAAAAAAACATTTTAGACACTCAAAATTGTTACGTAAGGCGTTCAACTCCCATAAATTTAAGTAAGTAAATCAGTATATTGTTGAAACATACTCTTACAAGCATAAAACATAATATTATATTATATTATATAGGCCCAAAATTATCTACTAGAGCCATCATCACAAATTTATTTATTCTATTGTCTAGATATTTTTTGTATTAGAGAGATTATACGACTTGGTTTTTTTATTTTGAAAAAATCCATAACAGTTCCTAACTTTTTGTTTAAAACAAAATAATATTAAATTTCCGAACTTTTCAATTAGATTACATTAAGTTTAAATTGGATAGTTTTAATAGCGGCAACTATTATGCATTATAAAACTTGAATGACGTCAAACCTAATAAGACAGGTGTTTAAATTAATTTTTTAATGTACATTATTTTATTTTTACTTCTCTCAAATTGTACGGCACTTGATAATGTTTATTGTTAAAATAGTTCATTTTGAACCTAGTATAATATAATCGAAAAATATAAAAAATTAATATGTAGTTTTTTTATTCAGGAATTCACTATTATAATATAATAATAATAATAATAATAATAATAATAAAGGCTCAGGATCTAATAATGAATTTTTCCTTTTTATTTTTCTAGAGGAAATTAGGTTATGTAATGGGCTTCAGAAATAGGCTTTAAAATCTGCAATGGCCCAATCTCTCTACTATAAAATCGAAAAACCCTAACTCTTCATCTCCTCATCACTACGCTCTTCCATACCTAAAGCCAGACTCTGCATCTTTTACATCTTTAGGGTTTTTCGATTGGGCATTTGGAGCCAATGGGTTGTGATTGAAAAGAAAGAGGCTTGAGTGGGATCTCAATATCGAGTTTTAAATAGCGTGAGGAAGCAGTTTTTTGCTTTGTTTTCTTATGGAGCAACGATGCAGAAATTGAAAGCCCGATTTAGAGCTGCTCTATCTCAAAGCAGGGAACTATTTTTGGGGCAAGTAGGAATCAAATTGGGCAGTGGCCAGACAACCGTAGGGATGGTTTCCATAGATTGCAGGTTTCTATTCCTGCTCTTGAAGCAAAGAGGAGAGCAGCAAAGGAAGCTGCAGAAAAAGAAGCTGCTGAAGCCTCAAAAACACAAGGGGGTGTTGGGACTTCTTTAAAATCCGTCTTGTGTGATAATGTGACTATACATTTGGTCCATCTAATTTTATCTAAGAACAATTTTTGTGCATTGTGCTTTGTTAGATTAGCGCTAAATTTTATCATCAAAAATTAAATTTAATACTGATATATTAGATATATGGTTGGAATATCATAATTTTGTTTTGCTGTTTTATATACCCCTCCGCCTCAATCCTACTTTTTGAGAATAATATGGATTTGAGAATTTTGTTTTTCTCCTCTTTAATGCTTTAAAACCATTTCCCTTGTTTTCATACTCTCTTACTTGAACCTTTTGAATGTTATGTGGTTATGTGGGCCATTATCCTCAGTATTTTGGGCATTTTTTGATATGGTTTAAAATCATTTGCATGTTTGTTATGTCATGTTTTTATTCCTGATATTCTATTTCTATGTTTTCTTGCTTTTCTTTTAAGATTTAGATTTCAGCCATTTCATATTTGTTATCTTGAAATTTCATGTTTTTCACTTGTGTTTGTTATTTTCGTTGGACCATTTTATGGTAGGTGTCACTACAAGAGCGACAGAAAGTGCTCTTTATCTAGAGCAGGAGAGATTGCAAAAGCTCAAAAAGTTAGATGAACAAAACCAGTCATTGAAATCAAGTTCCAGTATGGTATGCTGGTATGGCTGGCATCTGAGGTTTTTAAATTTTGAGAAACCTCTCCTCTCCATTGTAATTATCTAGAGCAGATTACATATGTGCCCTTTTTATATTTTGGAATCGATTCCTTAAAAATTAATTTTATTTTGAAGTTTAATGAAGCTAGAGATTCTCATTCATATTACACTTAGTTTTGACTATTGAAAACAACTTATTATTATAGATGAAATAATTCAATTTAGCAAGTAAACTCTTCGAATGAATAAATTCAGAGTTTTTAAGGCATCATCTTCTACTAAACTATGATTCTTAACATTTCAAATTCTATTGTCCAAACAAGTTAATAACTTGATATTAATTGATATGCAGCTTTTTATTTTAAGACAATAAGGCAATTTTGTTGTTCAAAGTAAGACGATTTTATTCATATTTTATGCAACTTTTTATTTTAAGACCAAAATATGTATATAAAATAAATTTTGACAAACAAATATTGAGACAAAAGTACTCATTTTCAAATAAATTTTGACAAACAAATATCCCGTAGTTACTTGTGTTACTGCACAAGTAATGGTAATTAGTTGTTTTCTTGCTTAACTGTATACTTTTTTTTACTACAGTCCTCATCTCAATGCATTTATTTCTGCTATATTATTGTTAATTCTTTATATTCTTTTCTTGGTCAACCATTTTCTAACAATCATTATGGATTCGATGTTTGTGTACCATGAACATTAAAAGTCTTATTTTTGGTAATTGCTGTAGCAGAATTATTTTACTGGATTATTGTCTGGCCAACTTGTGTAGATTGAGATGAATCGGGCCTATTTGCTATTAACCACACAATTTATTATTTTATTGATTGCTGGCACCTGCAGTTTTGTGATTCAATTGTTTTCTTTGGAGCCTATTGTAAATTTCTATCGGCTCTAATAATTCGAATGTCTTTTTCTCTCTCTTTGGTGAGCTCCAATGGTAATCGACGACACAAGCAACACCGGTGAGATCCCTTTTTTTATTTATATTTCATATCAGGAACTTTGTTAAGAAATCCATGCAAACTAATTGAATAATAGGTTAGTTTTGGACAGTTTTGTTTTAACAGTCCCTTATTCTGTTTTAATTTTGGCTTATGGGGTCTAATTAGGAATATATCAAACTGATTATGTGGGGGAATTGAAAATATATCTTATGGAAAAATAGCAGTGTTCAACCTAGTCTTATTTCTTGTTCATATATGCTTACTCATAATACATTAGTTGTTGTCTTTTGAATATGAAAACTATATCTTCATTTAAATGATAGAGATTAAGATGATGTGTTATCTCATCTCTTTAACAAAGGTAGAGATTAAGATGATGTGTTATCTCATTTTTTTTATAACTTAGAAGGAAACAAAGATTGGAGCAAATCAACTTCTTTTCGGCTCTGATACAGTCAATAGGGCCACCCATTACAAGGTTGGCATTCATGGTCATTTTCCTGGTCCCATTGGTGGTGACCTTTCAAGTGCATCTTTGGTGATAATATAAGTATGTTTAGAATTTTTTTGTCAATTGTTACCTTATGGGATTGCACATTTTCACTTGTTTAGCACTCTTTTTGATGATAAAGTTGGGTTCAATTTTCACAAGCGTTTAATAAATTTGATACCACTCTCTTTCATTAAATTGTCACAAGTATTCTATTTAACTAATCGAAACACCTAATAACACTTTTTTGAAATCATTTTTTAATGTGTTTTAAATCAAAAAGTATGAATTCACTTTCAATTAGTTTTGCTATACCACTAATCATAAATTTCTTTAGTGTACAAAATCTATCAAGAAGAAAGAAAAACTTTCGGTTCAAGTCAATTTGTTTTGCATCCTCTAGATTGTATATTGATTTTAGTTAGCTGTAATTATAATAATCATGAAATAGTATTGTGCCAAATCTCTTGTGGATGAAATCTTTTCTTTGAGAAAAAATGGTGGTGAATGCTTCCTCCCTAACACAGTTAGGGCACATGCAGCATTTGCCATGAATGCTTATTTTCAAGCCAATGGAAGGAATTCTTATGATTGTGATTTTCAGCAAACTGGAGCCATTACCACCCTTGATCTAAGTAAGTGCCTACATTTCCATTTTAATTATTTTCATACATTGATTAATCATGTGAAGATTCCTATATTTATCTTTCTTAATTTCCTATCTAGTTCTTTTAGTTTTAATCGGTTAGTTCATTTACTCTAACCGTATACATCTTTTCCCGCAAATTGATTTTTTTGTTAGAATAATAATAGAATAAAAAGGTTAGTAATCCAACGTGGACATTCTGGCTATTGAACAAACTAGATACGCGAGCCAAATCACTTTCCAATAAAAGTATTGCCAATTCTAGAGTTTATCAATATTTTTATAATGTAACAAATTGTTTTTTTTCTTTTTGTTTTGCATTGTAAGCATGAGATTACCTTTTGAACAGGTTCTTCCCACTTCCTTAACCATATTCTTTTTGTTCATCCATATGAATAGTTATTACATATCTTTTATCAGGAAAATATTATTGTTAATATTTTTTTTATTTTTATCCTTATTATTATTTTTTCCAATTTTACAAGCTATGAAACTTGCAAGTACTAACTTTGCTGCAATGCTTTTGTGAGGAAGAAGAGCATTCCCCCCCCCAAAAAAAAGTTTTTTTCTTTTTATTTTAATTGCTCATCAATTATAACTAATATTTTTCTTTTAAAATTTGATGTTAGCTTATCTAGTCTTTTGCATGTTTGGGTGTTTTCACATAAGTTCTGAATTCAAGAGAAAAATGATAAATCTTCCTAGCAACAAAATTAATATTAATATATTTTACTTTTATTATTATAGGTGATATAATATAAATGTTATAGTGTATGAAGTCATATATATATATATTCTTTTTGTTCAAATAATTGGTTGTTAAAAATGATAGCATAGTGATGAATGGTACAAATAAGAAATAACAAGTTGATATACCAAGACAAGCCAAGGCTAAAAAATATGAGAAATGCATATCTTAGTTAATTATTAAAAATATATCATATTTTTAATGATGGAATAGTCACGGATAATGCCGTCGCAATTTTTTTTAGAAGGCAAATTTACCGACGGAAATACTACCGTCGTTAAATTTGGCAACGAAATTTATCATTTCGTCGAAAATTTGCCTACGGAATACTTATTTCCGTCGGTAAAATTTTTGATGGAAAATATAATTCCATCGGTAATTAAATATGGCGAATGATGATAGTTTTTGATATGCACCTCTCGACGGAATTAGCAACGGGTCCAAATTTTCCATCAGTAAATTTACCGACGGAAAAATTGTCCGTCGGCAAAGGTACCTACAATCAGTTCTCCTTCGCCATTTTTTGTTGCTAAATTTCGTCGGTAATTTGATTTTTCTACATAAATTTACTCAATTCTGTCGGTAATTTTCGTCAGAAAAATGAAATTTTCTTTTAGTGGAGGTAAAACCTCTAAGACATACTTATGTAGTTTTATGAGTTTGAGCTAGGATTTAAGAGAGATATTATACTAGCTAGTAGAGTAGTTTTAGGGGATTATAGTAGTGTGTTTAAATTGCTTTAATTAATGAGTTAAATTAATGATTTGCTTCTTTCCATTTTCAGCCAAAAGAAGAACAAAAGGAGGAAGGCCAATCTAAAGGAGGAAAAGATAAAGGCAAGGTGGAATAGATGACAAGGAAGCTAAAATAATGTTAGTGGATACTATTTACATTTAATTTCAATTATTTTCATGAATTTTCCTTCAATTTTCTATTATGTAACTATATGAACAAGAGTGAATTAATGAATTAATTTAATATAACTTGATATTATGATAAAATAAACTGGTATGAACTTATTTTAGTGAAGAAAACAATTTAAAAGTGGGAACCCTAGTGATGGCTGAATGGTATTCCTTAAGTAATTGCTATGTAATTCAATATTAAATGCAATATTTGATTATATTTAGACAATATAAGGCATGAGAAAGGTAGTAGACTTGATGAAAATGAAAAATGAAAAGTGTATGTGAATATGCATATAAGTACATAATGATGGAAGTTTGTAATACTTGAGAATTTATGTGCAAACTAATGATATAATGATGTTTAAATGAATGTAGAAACTAGGATAACATAAAAAGGAAGAATACAAAATGTTATGTATGTGATGAGTGCTTAAGTGGCCGAATGGCCTGTGTATGCACAATTGCCTGATTTGGCCATATTATGGCAACATTATACGTATTTCTTAGAAATTTGCAATTAATAAGCTTAAAAGAGTGAGAATTTAATTCTAAGCATGTTAAAATAAAGCAATTATTGTGTATGATGGTATAAAAATAACAATAAGTATGAAAATGTAATAAAGTATTATGCTCTTAGTGTCAGTGAGTGATCGAGGATCTTAGGATAGTATGGCTAGCCATAGGAGCACTTATCTCGCGATGTTCTATCTTTGTATTATCATTTTTTGTTATTATTTTGGAAAAATATTGATTATTCTGTTAGCCGGCTCATTATGGATATACTGAGGAGTAGTCGCATACTCCCAAGTAGTGTGGACACTCCCGGTGACTGGATTTGCTTATCTGCTTATTCGGTTCATGGTTTTCCTATTATCAATAACTAGGGGTAAAATGGTAATTTTATATACAACTGTGTAAGAAAAAGAATTTTGGCTTTAGAGATGTTGAAAATGTAAACAAAAATGATTTAAGATGAAAAGTGAAGTATATATGCTTAATAAGGGTAAACTTGTAATTTCGTATCTAATGAAGGGCAAAATGGTCAATTGATGGTAAAAATATAGTTAAAATGCGTAAAATAGTCCATTTGACTAAAAAGAGCAAAATTATAAATAAAAAAGTTATAGGGATCAAATTGTAAATTTTTACTTAAGAAAAATTTTCAGAGACTAAATGGTAATTTATGCAATTAAGGTTAAATTGGAGTCGGAAGAAATTAACTGGGTTAAAATTGGAGTTAAAATGAGTAAAAATAGAAAAAGTCAAGCAAAAGTCAAAGTCGGTCAACATATTCGAAAAAGTCAACTGTAGGGATAAATTGGTAAATTTCACCCAAACTGAGAAATTATTGAAATTAAATAAGAGAGAAAATTTTTGAGACAATTTAATTAGCAAATTGACATAAAAGGAATAAACTAGAAATTTATTTAGTTGTAAGTGTGTAATAAAATAATAGTGATTTAATTGAATTAAGTTAGTTGAAATTCTATGTAAATATATATCTACCACTAAGCAACTAGATTTGCTTAGCGTGTAGTGTTGTGACTACACGTAGAAAAGGTGTTACGGGACGAGTACTTGAAGAATTGTATGGCATGTACTTGGAAGATCCTGTTTTTGAACTTTTATTATGTAATTATATGTAAATTATTATGACAAGGATAAGAATTATTGGCATGTAATATTAATTTATTTTTGAAAGTTTGATGTGAATTGATGTAGGGTGAATCATAAGTGAATGTGATTGCTTGTGGATGTGTATAATGAACTGAGATTATAGAAGTGCTGTGAATTGTTGAATGAAGTCTGGGAGTAGAAGGAATATTATTGGGAGTGCAAACTTGATTTTTTTACAAGTTTGAGAACTAAGAAAATTAAGCCGTTATATTGCCGATTTTTCAATAACTAGGTAATGACTTAAGAATCATAGAATTAATTAAGGAACAATTTAGATTGTGAATTGACATAGAGGGTGTTACACTAATTCTTCTTTTTCATCCTTTTCTTGCTTAATTTTTCTCCTTAAGAACTTTCTTCAATCAACTTTCCATACATACATGTTATTGGAAACCTATAAATGTCCTTTAGAATTGAAAGGCTAGTATTGAAAGAAGAAAGAAATGCCAGAGTAAATTTAAAAGAGATAAGAGAGAAAATAACAAACTTACTTTGGAGAGGGAAGAGAGTTTAAAGTGCTTCCTTTCTTCTTTCAATTCCCATCCGGTTCCAAGCTTCCCTTTTCCTTATATACAGATTTCAATAAAGCTTAGTGGAGAACAACATCATCAAAAGATATTTCTCCTATAAGTCCTTTTTATTCTTTTTATTTACAAAATCATCCGTGCTTCATTTTTATATTATAATAAACCCCTTAATCACACTTTTTGTCCCAATTGCACACTAAGTAAAATACTATTTACTATTAATATTTAATTCAATTCAACTTAATTAAGCCTTATTGCCATAAAATACCCATGAATCCTCCTAAGGCCAATGTTAGGTCCTTACATATGTGTTCAAGTGTATATCTCAGGATAAAGAGTCTTATCTAATTGCCCCTAGCAAGAGTGCATGTCAATAGTTTAGCTTAATGAAAGGTCTACTTTTTGCTTGATCTTAATTTTATGAGGATTTTATCTTTAATTAGAGTAGCCATCTTTTGGTAAATGCCCCTACGCATAGTGTGTGCAAATGACCTCGCCTTTGGAGATATTTCTCGTGCATGATTTCTCTTATTGGAATTCTGTTCTGATTAGATTATCAGAGACTATCCCGTGATCAATTTGATGCATGGAGTCTATTTGCATTTATCCTTATAATAAATTACTCGAGCGAGTATGTGTAAGAAATTACATATGTGCAATATATGTGAAAAATTTGTGTGTGTATGCATAATTACACGTGTGAGCCATATGTGATGAGTGTTACAGGTGGTGTGTGCAAAGCGTTATTTGCCAATAAGTTCCCAAAATTTAAGATTATTGTAGCTCATCAAATACTTTAAACTTGAATTTTACTCATCCTTGTATAAGTTGAATGGACCACATTCTCAACTACCTTAATCTCAATAAAAGGAATGAAGTCACTTTCAATAAGGGAATAGGAGAATAGGCATGTTAATACCAAAGCCTACTGAACCAGCAAATAAGTACAATGCATACCAAGCAACTTCTATATATGTGTGTGCTAAAGGATAAAACATAATTTTTGTCTTTCGAAAATAAATTATGGATGCAAAGTTGGGAATGAGATTTATTTTGAATGCATAAATGCATCCATGGCTTCCTACTTGAAGCCCAAAAAATACTATATGTCTCTTCTTACATACCAAATCTTATGAAAATGTCATCTTTGCTAGGTTGGATGAGACCAAACTTAGAATCAGGAGGTCTTATATTGGTTATAACGTTAAGCTTGGGTGAATGGATCGATAAAGAAAAATGACCACTATGCTTTCATAACTAGTAGGAGGACTATTTTCTACCCATTTTCCACTCTCAAAGCATTCTCACATTTGACCTTGATGATTTGTAACTAATTAAAACACTCTCACATTTGGTCTTGATGGATTTCAATTCATCAAAAATTGTTTGAGGTTACTAGCTTAAAGTCTACCCTTTTCTTTGTTGTGATCTTTATTGAGGTTTTGTTTGTGATAGTTTTTTTTATTTCCCTCTTATTTTTTGTATTTATTTCCTTTTTCTTCATTTTTTTCTTTTCATTTATTTTTATTATTTTTGTACAAGTTTATTTCATCAAATAACCTTAATTTCTTATGAACAAAATTTATACTAAGATTGGTAGAAATTAATCTTCCCTATTCTTAAAATGTGAAATCAGCTTTATCACAGTGGTCATCTTTCTAAGGGGAAGCTAAAATCATTTTAGGTTATGGATTAATTTCAATATGTGTAGCAATAAAATGAGCACACATTCAACATGCTTAAAATAAAGGCTTAAGGGGCTCACAAGCGATTATGAAATCAGGGTAGAAAGAGTCATTTAAAGAGCTATATAAAAATGGTTGCTTGAATTGTTTTTTAGAATTATATCTCATCCTATGGTCACTTTGATGGGTAATAAAAAAATGTTCTAGTGTTCTTAGTGATTTTTACCCAATCCCCTCGATTGGAAATAGTTTTTTACCTTTTTTTAAAAAAATCGGCTCGTAGTGTCCAAAGTTTAGAAAATTCATGGTATAGTTAAGGCTTTTATGCAATTCAACAAAATGGAGATAAAGCATGACTATCTCCTATTCATTTCATATTGGAATGGAGAACAAATTTCTACAATTGAGATTAAAACCCATTCATAGCTAAGAATGACTAAGATGAAGTAAAATTTCAAATTGAAAGTAAATTAGGAAGAAATAATTACGTCATAACTTTAGACATTCCTTGGTAAAATAAATTGGACTTAAAGCATAAATTATTTTAATTAAGAATACTTCCTATATTAAGGAAAAAAGACAACATCATGGCAATCATCCTTAATGCATAAGGAGGCGGTGATCTTTGAGTCTGCATTTAGGAAAAGGATAATGCCAAGGTCATCTTGAATGCATCAGGGAGGTAATGATCTTTAAATTATATTCGAGAGAAGGATAATGCTACGATGATCTTAAACACATCAGGGAGGTGTTGATCCTTAAATCTGTAAATTGAAGAAAAAAATTATTATATGAAAATATTGGACATAACTTAATAAGATAAATTAAACTTAAGGCATAGACTATTCTAATAAGAATACTCTCTAAAATAGGCAGAAGGATGGTGCTGCAACGATCATTGTATTAATATGTGAAATTCTTTAATCTTCTGGCTTTACAATTAGTGTGTCGTACATGAAGGCCCAGGAGAATTGTTAAGTTAAAGATAGTAGAGTATGCTTTCACTTTACCTTTAAGGTTAGGTATCTAACAATATACAAGATACTATATATGCATAAGGAATTATGTGTGAAGAAATATACAAAATATTATATAAGTGATGCACACAAGAATTTATATATGTGAGAAACATGCAGAAGATTATCTATGAAACATTTACAAAATGCATGCAAAGGGGAATATATGTGTGTGTGCAAACACATGTAAAAGGTTATATGCATCAGAACACTCGTGTTAAGAAAGAAGGCACGTGGAAATGCAAAAAATGCAAGAACACATGTAGAAATACAAGAATATATGCAGACATGCAAGTATGCATGTAGAAATGCAGAAATCCAAGAATGCATGTAGAAATGCAAGAAATTCATAAACGTATGCATAAAATGCAGAAATGCAAGAAATGCATGAACGTATGCTTAAAATGCATGATATGAAGAAAAACAAGTATGTATTTATGAAATGCATGGCCTACACCATAGGTGGCTAGGGGACTTTATCTCATATGTGAGCTGGTTGAGGATCCACATGTGTCTTCCTCAGAACTCATGGTCTTCAGGCAAGGTTCTTCTTGTTATCCCCCTTAGTTTTTTTTTTTTTTGCTTTACCTTCTGTCTAAGTTCTCTTTTTATTTTAAGGTGAACAATCTTTCACTACTGCGCTTCTAGCAAGAGAAATTCCATTCCATGTGAACTACGATGTATTCATCTTATTGGGAGTTACGCTCTACTGAGCATGTAATCCCATGCTTTTGCTCAGAAGCTATACCCCCTGCCTGAAGCTTTTGTGGTAACTAAGGCATATTCTTTGCCCCCAGAACTTTGGCTCGCATATCAAGTATAAAAGTTTCTATGAAAAGCAATCAGAGGTTGTCAAATTGTTATCTCAAGGCAATTTTTTCTTTCTAAAAGACCTAGATGATGTACTATAAGACCTTTCACTAACATACCCATTTTCTATGGCAACGTTATTCTATTGGTCTATCCTACCTGGCATTTATCATTGATCCCGAAGAAGTTGACCAGTGGCTATCGTCTATTTCACATGATAAAAAGCATTTGCACTAAGCTAAACCTATTTCCCCTTTATTTTCCATGATTGAGATTTCTATTTGCTACCTCCAATGGGCAATTTGGATGTCTACTCTAGGGTAGGCTATGCAAGGCTACACTCTGAATTGTAACTCACTACACTAGATAACTTGAAAAACCTTAAGTTATAGTAAGAAACCCTTACCTTTTATAAGTAATCTTTTATCAACTGCATAGTATCAGACTATTATCTTTTCCAGAGAGAGCTACCTGCAAGGTTCTATATATAGAGATTTAAGGAGTGCAATTTTCTATCCCATTTGGGTATAATGTGTGGGTGACTAGCCCCATAGTTAATCAGAGCAACTTAGTTGGAGTGCTCAAGGTCCTATCGAATTCTAGGCCTTATCCTAAAAGCATCCAATTCCAATAAAGAATTAAAGTTGAACTCCTACTGATAGCACTACTCCTACTTCATGCACCAGCGAGAATAGCACGACTTAAGTTAAAGTTCTAGGGATTGCTTTATAGCCCTAGAATGTAAATGGTAAATTCTTAGCCCTAACCTTATAGATCTGTATCCTTTTAAGGGAATCTCCTTCTGCTCTAATTACTCTTTTAGCTAGGGACAGACTCATAGTGCTGAGTACCTTTTCATTTCTTACCTAGAATTAAGCACAATTAAGGGAGTTTATATCTTAACATCAAACTCTATTTCAGCAATCCCTATTAGTTCCCTAACGACCTGATCGTTTGAAGCATTAGGCTTTCACATACCTTATGATGATAGCATCAAACTCTAAACCTTCTGAAACTGTCGAGTGTACTTTCTCATGAAATCTACTCCTTAGATCAGAAAAATCTATATACGTAGGAAGCCAAAAGAAGTTTTCAATGTATAAAGTGCCAAGCCGTTCATGTAAGCTATATAGACACCATTATTGGTTTCTTTTGTAATCTTTATGGCTTATTTCTCATCTATGCACCTCAAGCACATACCATTAGGACTACTCTTCTATTTAAAACCTTATCTATATTGGTGAACTATACAAAAACCTGATGGATCTTTCCTAATCTTTTCTAAAATTTTCCTTCGAGGATATTGATCTTTCCTAAATAGGTTTGAGTGTTACGATACCATGATTTCTCATCAATAGTTTGCACGGCTTTAAAAAACAATCTATCTAAACCAATTGGTTTAAAAATCACCCCTGCTGGAATGTTCACCATAGAAATCAAGGCTGTCAAAACATATGCCAATCACTTGTCATCCTAGGGTATAAGAACTAAAAGGCAAATTAGCTATGTAATCTTTTCGAGCACCTCTTATAGGATAACAGATACTTATATCTGATAGAGCATTCACCGTAAATTTGTAACTACAAGCGATAAGTTTTTGGACATTGCTACTATGTTTAACCTTAGGGGCTAAGAGTAATTTTGATCCATATATACAGACTTCATATATAACCCTGTTGTTGATGGCTTTGGATAATTCCACCATCAAATGAGATAAAAATCACTCATAAATTTTACCAAAGTATGCAGAGTGCTGCTCTTATTGCCTTAACATTTAACTTGCCTTTGGAGAAAGTGGTCATTGCATATAATGCTACTATCCTTCTGAGGAATCCCCTTTCAAAGATATATTTTCAAGTGGGCTTTAGGTAAGCTTTCTTTAGGTGTTTTCCCTTTAGTTTTTTCTCCCTTGCCATCTTTTTGAGCTTTCTTATTGCTCTCAGGGTAGGCCATCTATCTTTATTGTGCTTCCATCGAAGATAACCCCTTCCTTAATAGGCTACAGTGATAAGCATCGAACCCTATTCTACATTTGATATACTTTTGAAAGCCCGCTTTTAGGGCTCAAAACTAAATATGGTTCATTAAACTCGTGAAAGCCAATTGCTTCGTAATGAATAGGGATTCAACCAATACGTGATACACTCGGACCTCTAAAAGATATGAGACAGTGCATCGAAGTATACCAATTCATTTACTAACGATTGACTTATAAGGCATCTACTAAACATCATAAGGCATCTATTATTGAGTCGCCACCTAATAGAACATTAAAAAAGTGATTATGCTACCTTGTGAAATCGAAACCAGAGACAGTTCAGATTTCACTCCTATTTATACCCTCGGTTAATGTTATATAAACAAGTTTATTGATTAATATATTTTATCTTTTTGGCTCACACGAGCTATTTTGCTAAAGTATAAAGGCATATTCAAGCATGTTGGAAAGCTGTAAAACATGCATAGAAAAGTTGTAAAGCAAAGTATGGAA
Organism: Excoecaria agallocha; assembly: GCA_037975025.1. Taxonomy (NCBI): domain Eukaryota; kingdom Viridiplantae; phylum Streptophyta; class Magnoliopsida; order Malpighiales; family Euphorbiaceae; genus Excoecaria; species Excoecaria agallocha. The sequence goes on from CM075810.1 coordinate 8,604,093, forward strand.
AGCATTCAAGAATAAAAAATTAGTTGTAAAAGTAAATTCATACATAAATTAGGGAATTAATTGAGTTCATTTGGATAGGGATATTGGTTCTCGCATGTAATATGTATGAAATTCTTTTATGTGATTTTTTGAATAAAACCAGATATCGATCCATTTTATGAGAAAAATTCAATTGATTAGATAAAAAATATTTTTAATTTTTATTTTTTAATTATCATGCAAAAATTATTTTTTACTATGCTATTACATGTTTGTGGAAAATTAAATACAGGCCAAAAATAATAATAAACAAGAAAATAAATTCCAAGCTACCCTATTTCGCCATATTCTCCAACCTGACTCGGAAGGAAGTGGTGTATATAACAAATGACAGTAAAAGGTAATTAGTCAGTAATGAATAAATTGAAAAATTAATTACAATAATTAAATAAATTGATAAATTAAATGAACAAGATAGCAATGATAGTGAAAGCACTAATAATAATAATAATAATAATAATAATAATAATAATAATAATAATAATAATAATAATAATAATAATAATAATAATAATAATAATAATAATAATAATAATAATAATAAATATTATCATTAAAAATAAGAATAAAAATATTACTTGAATTAAATAAAATAGATATTGCAAAAATATATAAATAAACTATTTGATAATTAAATTACAAATAATAAATAATTGGACTAATTAGATAAACTTAATTAAAAAATAACATCAATAAAATAAATAATAATCAAAATATATTACAAATTAAAGGAAAATGATAAATTAATTAAGACAATTTGCCACAAATATTAATTAATTAAGTTAATTAATAAATACAAATATAAAATATAACATTAATAAAATATTAATATTAAAAGAAAATTGACAATATAATATTAGTAAACAACAAAAGAAAAATATTAAATAAAACATTAAATCCAAAAAAATAATATAGATTAATAAAATAAAAAATATAATATAAATTAATAAAATAAAATAATATGGTATATATATATATATATATATATATATATATATATATATATATATATATATATATATATATATATTATTTGAAATTGTGAGTGAAAGAAAAGGTCGAACAAAAGAGGAAGAAGACAAAAAAGACAAAAGGTGTGAGTGCAGTGAGTAAAAAGTCCTGTCGCTAAAGGTTTCAACAGCAAAGGGAATTTGAAAGGAAAATTTTAGCGACGGAAGGTAAGTCGCTAAAGGACCAGACAAAATAAAATCCGAAGGAGGCAAGTGAAAAAACCATTTTGACCCAAAAATTCTACAAAAAAAACCCTTAAAAATCACACATAATAAAATGCTAATTAAAATATATTACATAAAACATAAATAAATAAATAATTTAATTAAACTACTATAATTAACAAATTAATGAACTAGCAATAAAACCAATTAATTAGTGAATAATGAAATTAAACATTTAATTTACATATTAACATAAAACAATAATTAATAAAACCAAAATTAGTTAACATAATAAAACAATTAATTTATCAACAAAAATAATAAATTCACACAATTAAATTATTAAATTACCAATTAATTAGTAAGTAGCCTACTATGTTAAGCTAATTAACAAATTAGCATAATAAAGCAAATAATTAACACAATTAATAAAATAATAAAATTAATTTAACAATTTCTCACTAAATTATATGACAAAATAACTTATTTATTTACTAATATAATAAATTAATTGATAAAATTAGCTAGCAAATATACATTTAGTTAGCAATTAATAAACACATATGTGAAATTAACAACATATTTCAATAGATCTACACAATTAACAAGAAAATAAACTAAAAATATATATTTTACATAATTAATTAAAACTAAATATTAGATTTATAAGTTTTTAGGGCTCAGGAATATTACCTTAAGTTCGATTTTATCAAAGAATGAAGATTCGGTGCTCAACGGTTTTTTTCCGATTTTATATGATTTTTAGAATTTTTTTATGTTAAAAAACATTGATTTTTCATTAAAGGAAAAGGAGAAAAAGAATAAGACGAGAGGAAGAGACCGAGATAGTGGACCCAAGAGAGAGAGAGAGAGGGAGAGAGAGTAATTATGTTTAATCCTTAAGCAAAACCCATCAAAATATCCTTTAAATGGGATAAGTTTGGTTGAAGATTTTTTTCCCGATTTTTCTCCTATGTTACTTGGCCTATTTGGGGCCATCACAGGCTTGGCCCATGAGGGCTGTCACGGGCTTAGCCCGTGATGGACCCTAATCACGGGCTTGGCCCATGATCGACTTTGACTTTGCCTCATTTTCTTAGTCGATAGACCTCTAACTTAAAATGTGTTATCATTTTTGGGTCTGAAGATGATGTTGTTTTGACCGGGTGTCTTCTAGACATTTACTACCCTATGTCTTATATTTCCAATGAATCAAAAATTACTCAATTTAGATTTATATTTTAGGATTTATGGCCAAAATACTGATGACTTCTCCTAGGAAATTTTTAGGGATAGAATTGATATTTTGACTTTGAAAAATCACTAGGAACAATGAGTTAAGAATTATGTCATGCTCTTTCCATGAAAGTTGTTAAAAATAGAGTCTAGTTTTATTAAAATTGCATTCACATTAATAGAAGACCTACAACATGATTTATATCTAAAATACTACAGACTAATATGGATGCAGGGACAAATTCAGGTCACCTATGTTCAAGTCTAATTTCGAGAACTTTAAGGGATGAACGGGGTTTATGTGTGTTCATAAAAGTTTTAGGTGTATGTTGTAAGATTAAAATGGATTTAGAATCACCTAATTATGTGGTCTGTAGGTTGATATAAAGCATAAAAGCCCCAAACTACTCTAATTTTAAAAATCAATTTTCTTATTTTAAACTGTTTGAAAGAAATAAAGAGGGAAAATATCTCAAAAAGGATTTTTAAACATTTAAATCCATAAAAAAAAGATCAAAAATCATTTTTAAAAATATAAAACCTAGGAAGAAAGCCTGTTACCTCTACTTCTCGTCCATTTATGAAAAATACTTTTCTCATCAGGTAACTCTGATCAGGAGCCGCCTTAGGATCCAGTGTCTACAGATGCATACACCATCTAATGGCTTTAAAGACCTGGAAAGAAATTCTATCTCGGCCTTTGCACTCCATTCAAAGTTGTATTCCCTTTTTGGAAAACTTATAGCCATCAAAAACTACTCTTTTATCTCTAAGACCTTACCTTTTATCTTGAGGTGTTAGGTGATTGCCAAATGAGAGGTTACCAAAGACTTTTCTTTACCAATAACCCTTTATTTCTTCGGGTGCCTGTAGTCCCCAGAAAAATTGTAAAAAAATTTCTACTTTATCTCATTTAAGTGGCATAACTTTATCTTTACCGACCCATACTATATTTCATTGGTGACATTTATAAAAAATAAGCTTCCGGTCACTAAAAGGAGGCTTTCTTTTATGATGTATAATTATTAGCACAACAACTCGATGGGGATGATAAGAACATCAAAAGAAGTATCTGAAGTATAAGGTATAACACCCTTACTGTAATAGTCTTATCAGTTTAAGCAATTACTCGAAATTTTTTTTACCCAAAAATAGCTTTTCCATCGTAATATAATAAACTCCTTTCATACATAACTTCTATTAATAGCTGATCTATAACTGTCCAGATTTTACTTTGCATTTTACAAAATTTTGGCAATATAACGACTATATTCTTAAATAGCCCCCTGAAAAGCAAACAATATCACAGCCTCTTCGAGACACAACAGTTTATATTCATTCACATAACACATTCATGTACTCTATCATATAACACATACACATAATCCACTTCCTGCAATTCTCATCCACAAACTTCTATATACAATACAATACTATTATCATTACAACTTTGTTCTCATATTACAAAGCAAAATAGATATATATACATGCCATAAAAATAATCATCCTATTCCTTCAACATCCGTTGTCCTCTGTGTACTTATGCTCCAAAATATCAGTACCTTCACGTAGTAAATCCTACGTGCTGAGCATTAAACATGCCCGGTGGTGACTAAGAATCATAGTATTTGCCTATAAGCATATTTTCCTAATTATGTTCAATTAGGCTAATTGTTAGCAGTTTTTCTCATTTAAAAGCATAATATACTATTAAAAATCAAATTTACTATTTAACTTGAATCTTTACTTAATTTTTTAGTTTAATCCTTTAACTTTTCATTTATTTCACAATTACCCTTTTTATACCTTTAATTACCAAAATGTCCTTTAATTTCTTATTTTCTCAGTTTAATCTCTTAATTGGCTTATAAATTATCAATTAAATTTTGTTTTGACTTTTTCATGTAAAATTATATTTTAGTTCCTTAACTTTACAAAAGGTGACTTTTTACACAGATAGTTGAGCAAATTACCATTTTACCCTTATTAATTCTTTCTTTCTCACTTTTACTTATTAAATTTATCTTTTAAAAAAATTACTGTTTTACCCCTAAACTTTTTAATTCCTTTCATTTTAGTCCTTTTTCACTTTAAACTTCAATTGTAACTTTCTTTTTACACTTTTATCATTTTCTTGTCATTATGCCCCTAGTACAGACCCAACAAAAACTCTCAGACCGGATATGTGGGACATGGACCCCACAGGGCCACAACAGAATGAGAAAAGACCTCCAAGCTTCATTCCTCATAAAACATATGAACATATGACAGTACGTATGATAGGTACTATGGAGATCAATGATCCAACCATAGTAAAGCAAGTCACCATGACTTACATCGCGGTACAGACATCCCTATGGCCAGCCAATTATATCCTGAGCTAAGTTTTACTACCTGACTCTTTCTAAGGGCACAAATTCACTTAATTTTCATTTAATTATTCAATTATTCATTCTTTACAATACTTTTCAATACTTGTTATTTCTATACCAGTACATTACATCTGTAGTTTGTCTTCTTTACACAGTTTGTGAATTATTTCGCAATAATTCACCATTTAATCAATAAATTACGCAATAATTCATCATGATTTCATATTTTTCCATAAATACCTAACTAAAATTTATTCCAAGAATATTCATTTAATTCCCATATATTCTATAAATATTTATGGACATCAATACTCATTTGTACTATCATTATAAAGCTTAAATACATTAAAATAGCTTAAAATTTCATATTTATCCTCTTACCTTCCATTCGGCCAAAACTAGAAGTCCACCATAACATTTATTTTAAATTCATTTAAAAGTCCTAATAAGGACAATTAAGGTCCATTTATATAAATATAATATTAATTGCAATTATACCTCATTAAACTAATTTTTCTTTAATAAGCCTAAAGAAAATTCACATAAATAATAGAGAAATGGAAGGATTATTTAGTCACAAACCTTTTTTTTGTGATTATCCTTGCCTAGGCTTCCTTTTCTTTGCCTTTGGCTTTTGAGATAGGCTTCTCCTCTTGAATTCCTTCAATGTACAAAATTCTTATCAATATAAACCTTATGATTTTGACCTCAAATGCTAAAATTAACAGCAAAAATGAACTCTAGGCACCAAAAACTAGTAGTAGGCACCTAAACACCAAATTAAAATCAATTATTTAACTTACCTAAAATTGATACCTAAATTTTAACCCTTGATTTTCTTTGATTTCCTTTCTTGAATCAAAGATCAGAGGTGACTAGGGTACTCTAGAGAGGCTGAAATCACTTCTTTAAGCTTTGATTTGGTGGGATTTGGGAGAAATTTGAAAGAAAAAGAGAGAGAAAGGATGGTGGTATTGGTTCGGCCACAAAAAGAGCTGAAGGAGGGAGATAAAATTGCTAGAAAAATCTGGAGATTCAGCCTTTTATATGGCCTTTTAATGGGCCATGGTCTGGGCTTTTAAATGGGCTTGGACAATTAGTTTGTTTAAGCCCGATAATTACCCGATAAATGGCTCTAATTAATTTCTCCCACTTTTCATCTCCAAATCACTTCAAATTTGATTCCATTATTCATATCACATTAAAAATAGGCTATACTTAAAATTTCAACCCAATCGAAGTTCATTTTGGATCCAATTCAATTTTATCGATCCGATTCAAAATTATCGGTGTTACTGAAAAATTTACTTTTTGATACCAAAATAATCTACATATTATTTTAGATATATATGTAATTTTTGATAATTTTTAAGCTTTATTTTCTATTTTTAATAGTCAAAACAATAAAAAAATCAATTAAAAATCCTAAACCTTAATTACCTCGATTTTCGTACTTTTGGCTTTTGGAGATCTATTTGACCTCAAATTCTTTTCAAATTTCAACCCCGGACTACCCGTGACTAATACTTTCCAATAGTCCAATAAAATATTTTTCACTTTCGGGGATAATTTTCAGTCTAAAAATACTATTCATTGTAGGAAAATACTATTCACGATTAGCCCGACATCGAGGCCATTACATAAAGTTTTGCCTTTGTCACTTGAGGATTTAGATTTGACACATGACTTTATGTATGCAATAAGTTTCTTTCTATATGTTAATCATATGTTCATGCCTAGCCTATGAATGCATTCTTACTTACATGCATCATATAATAATAACAATAATTATACCCAGATATGGAATATGAAAATGCATGTTCTATTCAATCTCAAAGGATGACATCTTATATGCATCCGACTCCTATTATTAATCAGTCTTTACGGATTTTATTGATTGAACTTTTCTCTCATCCTCTAATTTTTACCGAGGATACCTTTTTTTGGTTTTCACCATAGCGGGGTGCCTAATTTTAGCAAGGTCACTTTTTTTATTTTTCAACCTATAGGGCTATATTTTCCTCTCACTATAAGAAAATTCTCATTTAGAAATGGAAAATTAGCAACATAAACTATTTTCGTTGTTAATTACTATAAAAATAAAATTCTATTGGTAAAATCATTGGTAATTTTCAATTTTAACGATAAAATAGGAAATCATTGTCTTCCATTATTAAAAATAGGGTGAATGGTTAGTGTTAAAATTTTACAATGGAATTTAGCAACGAAATTCTATTTTTGTTGGTAAATTAGCAACAAATTATATTTCCATTGGTAAATTAGCAATGTAATTCTATTTCTATTGGTAAATTAGCAATGGAATAAATTTTTTATTTCTAATTTATCAATAAAAATAGGATTTATTGCTAAATTTCTAAGGAACTTCTATCATTGCTAGAGGCCCAAAATGAGATTTGTATGCATATTTTGTTAAAACACTTAGAAACATCATGAAAATCTTTGAGGAAATGTGAGAAATTTAAGATTGGAGCTTAGAGATTCGAACCTACTGTAAGTAATATATTATTTCCTCATCATCAGATAACCCTAATTTAGGTTACCTCGGATCACAGTGTCTACACCTTGATTTGAAGGTAATTATGTTTTTATAGCTATACCTTAATTTAAAGCCAATCCCACTTTATGGCTATACCTTGATTTGAAGGCGACCCCACTTTGTGGCTTTACCTTGATTTGAAGGCGATCCCACTTTATGGATATACCTTGATTTAAAGGCGATCCCACTTTATGCTTATACTTGAAAATGAAGGCAATTCTATTTTTGCAATTATACCTCGATTCGAAGGAGATCCCACTTGTGGTTATACCTTGATTTGAAGGCGATTTTGCTTCTGTAGTTATACCGTAAATTGAAGGCCATTTCACTTCTGTGGCTATACCTTGATTGATTTTATTTGTATAAAAAATTGTATGTGTTGGGGTTGCTTAGATCTGGAGTCGATTGTATGACCACTTTCCCTCTGCATCTAAAAAATGCCATTATAGGCGATGGGTGTGAGTATGGTTGGTCACATCCTATTTGTCCTACATTTACAATGTTGAAAAGATTAGGTAGGGATTATGTTGTCCCCTATATAGCTTGATAAGATAAACAAATGTAATTTATTATTTTTTTCAATATGGTGTGTGAATTCGTTAAGTTTATTATTGTTTATTATGAGAACGTGTGTATTATTGGTCATTATTATTTAATTACTTTTGTCTTGTGATTGAAACATTTTAAAATTGTCACTACTTTGTTTGGGATAAGCAATTTTACTATATAACATGATTTAACAAATAAGCAAATAAATTATATCAAATAGGAAAAGTAATTCAAAGTAATCCAAATGCAAATTCAGAACATATCCAAAGTAAGTTCGAAGCAAAGGAATAGACATCATCTCAAAGTAAATATACAAGTATACTAATATAAAATGTATATGACGTAAAAACAAATGTAAATGATATCATCTTCTTAAAGTCATATGGCCTCAATGCAGGTTATAGTTAGTCAGGCCCTCTGGTGGAGAATGGGAGTGGTGCCTATAAAATGGTTGGCTTGGTGCCTATCCATATAGCAGAGAAGGAGCAAATAAGCCTGGCTATATAGGTCCTATGGGTTAAATAGCGACAGGGTGGAGAAACTTATCAAAGTAACCTACAAGGCACCCTATCTCCTCTCTGATCCCAATCAAGTTAGTAAACTATGCTGTCAAACAGCTTGTGATCATCCCATCTATGCCTATGACATGTCCTCTGAAATCGGTATTGAGCTTTTCAATCCTTTTCTTGATCTCATCTTTAGCCCCTTTGATTATCTTGCTAGCTATATGGAATGCAGTCTTTGATGGAATATGACATGGTATGAATATCATGATGGCACAACGAAAAACAAAAATTTTTATCATACATACCATACATATCCAAAGCTAGAATCGAAACATGCAATTTTAGGGTTTTAAACTTACAACTTTAGATGCCTTTAAAACTTGATTTTGATGATGACCAGCAACCAAGAAGGATATGTCCACCTTAGATCTTCACCACCAATGCCAAGGAACAGCCTATAAGCCACTCCCTCTATTCTCACACACACACTTGCAAAGATGGCTTAAAATCAAGAGTGCTAGCTCTATGATTGTGTATTCAGCAATGGGAATGATTTGAAGCCACAAGATCTGATCTTGTTCTTCCTTTAGGTTACTGTTTCAGCCCGAGAACACAAGAGAACAAGAAAGATTTCTTTCCCCTTGAGTATTTCGGCCAAGAGAGAGAAAATAGCAAAACGGCATACCCTTTAATTCATTTAATTCATTAATATATATCACTCAATTTAGGTCAAGTGTGAGTGCCGAAAATTAAGTGTTAATTTCAGCCTCCATCACTTCCTAATTAAGAGATATATCTTAATTTAAATTCAATTAGAATTTAAATTCAAATGGCATTAGTCATTTAATCAAAACAAACTTACTTATTTAAGGTGATAAGTTGCCGAATTCAACTAGTATTTTAATTTGAATTTTGGCTACTTTAATTCCCTCTCAAGTATTATATTTTGATTAAATACAAATTAGGATTTAATACTCAATTAACTTAATTATACATAGATAATTAATCAATTGAAATTAAACCTAGCACATGCCAACAAATTTCTCTCGTGACCAACTGTTAACAGATTTGTTGTTTTAGGCAAAAAGACAGTTCAACATATTTGCTGTTTTAGGCAAAAAACTCGTTTCACAGCTGTTTTAGGCAAAATCGTGGCTTAACAAATTTGCCTAAAACAGTTAGGCAAAATCGCACCTTGACAGTTTTGCTGTTTTAGGCAAAAAAACTGTTTTTACAGATTTGCCTAAAACAACTAGCTGTTTTAGGCAAAAATCTGTTTACCCATTTTATGCATTAATTTGACTTTAAATAAAAGTCCAAATTAATTCCCAATACACAATTTAAATATTTTAAGCCCAATGCTTTGTGTGCGATCCTATAGGTCCATTTAATGTTGGCAATGAATTAATAAATTAATTCAAAAGCTATATATATTCTCTAGCAAGATATTATAGCATTCCAAATTAAATGAAAATGCATATGGCATTTAGTGACCTAATGCAATTTTGTATAGTCCCTTACCCATAAATATCAGAATTAATATAAGGCATGGAACTAGTCATCCTTATATATATTAATTCCTTTCTTGATATTCCAGTGACACTGAACTCTCAGATAAATAATGATTACTCATTATTTCATCTCGGTATGGCCATACACTTCTCAGTTCACTGATCAAGTGGCCGATGATATTTTCTCTCTTATTGAGAGGGGTAATCCCTTCACTTCTCTCATGCTCTCTAACATGAATTAATGCATACCCAATCATACCCGTACTTGTCACTCTGTTACGAGCACGTTAGGTGTATGTCAAAGTACACAGTAATTCATAAAGAGTTTCATAGAGATTTCAGGTCTAAGAACTCCGATACAAAACTTGCATATGAGAAACACTTATGACTTGTACCATGTAGTGTTCTCATGAGCGGATCGTATCCAGATACCATGTTCTTTAACATGTATCTATGATCTCTGATTGACACTCTTGTCCTAATGATTCGTAAGACAGAACTCATAATATCAGAGAGAGCATACTAGTCTTAATTCATTATTATTCCCATAACAATGACTGACTAGGGATATTTAGAATGAAGTCTCATTTGTTTCAAGGTCTTACAACCATGTGCCTCACACATGATAACTTAAACTGAAACGACATTCTTGGATAGTTTTATCAATTGATATGCACAGGAATACAAAAGATAAAACTAATGCCTCATTTTATTAATTTCAAGTGTTTCATTACAATGCATTGGGGCTAGGGCTTACACTAACAGTCTTTAGTGTCATGATCCTATTTATAGCCTTCTATACACTCGTATCAGCCTACCAAATCCCTTTCTCTACCTTAGCCATATTGGTTGCCAACTGAAATTGGTGAGCCTGGATATCATCAAATCTCTTTAAATAAACCTCATGGTGCCTAAGCTACTCCTAACGAATCACTTTATATTTGCAGCCATATGATTATGAGATACTATTATATTTTGATGACCCTATAATATAGCATCCCATAGAGAGGTAGATGCATCCAACTATGGTGGAAGGGATGCTGAAGATGACATCACACCAGGGTGACCATAGACTCTAGTTGGCAGCTTATGTTGGAAGGTGGGAAAGGCCTATGTGGTCCGTGCCTTGGCTGGCTCCTGGCATGTCTCACCTATAAAATAGATAGTAAAAGGGACTACCTCCTCCTTAAATCCAAGTCCTAAGGCATCTTTCATCCGCTGGTCAACATCTAGCTCCTGTTCTGGATCTAGTGGCTATGGTTAATACTCTTGCCCCCAATTTAGGTGTAGGGATCTATCCATCTCCTCCAAAGTCAGATCCCATCTCCTCTAAGGTTATAAACAACTACAATAAAATGTAAAAATAGCAACGAAAAATAATTTTCTTTGCTAAAATTGGTTAAACTTTATAGATTTAGCAACAGAAATATATTTTGTTATCTTTCAGTGCTAAAAGTGGAGGAAACTTTTAGCACAAAAATTTAGCAACAGAATCACTATACCATTGCAAAATAAAGTACCAATAGATGATAAAAAAATTTTGGAATGAAAAATAACAACGAAAAAAATTTTCGTTGCTAATTTAGCAACAAATATGATTTCCATTGCTAATTTAGCAACAAAATTTAATTTTCATTGCTATTTTAGCAACAAAAAGTAATTTGGTTTCTAAATAATCAGGGTTAAAAAATTTCGGTTCCAAAATAGCAACGAAATTTTTTTTCCGTTGCTAAATTAGTAATAGAATTGAATTTTCATTGCTAATTTACATTTTTATTGAAAAATAGCAACGGAATTTATTTTTGATTGCTAAAATAGCAACCAAAATAAAATTTTGTTGCTAAATTAGCAACCGAAATAGAATTCCATTGCTAATTTATGTTTTCAATGAAAAATAGCAACGAAATTGGATTTTCATTGCTATTTTTCATTTTCAATTAAAAATAGCAACGAAATTGGATTTTTGTTGCTAATTTTCATTTTCAATGAAAAATAGCAACGGAATTTATTTTCTGTTGCTAAAATAGCAATCAAAATGAAATTTCGTTGCTAATTTCATTTTCATTATTTGCCAAAATAGCAACGAAATTTATTTTCTGTTGCTAAAATAGCAACAAAATATATTTTTCGTTGTTAAATTAGCAATCAAATTTATATTTCGTTGCTATTTATAAGAAAAATATTTAATAGCAACGAAAAATAAATTTCGTTGCTAATTAGCTATGAAAAATGTATTCCATTGCTAATTAGCAACGAAAATAAAAATTGGTTGCTAAATTAGGACATTTAAGTAATTTGCATAGTTGTTGCCCTATGTATAAAAATGTCTTGCCTCTGCTTCATGCTCTCCCTCGCCCTCTCCTTTTCCCTCTTCCTCGCCATCTACCTCTCCCTCTCCCTTATCCACCGACATCATCTTCCTCCTCCTCTTCTTTATTTAACCCTAACTCAAAATCCTTAAAGCATTTCCTGCATAGGAGCTCTAAATCCTGCAGTTACAACTCCTCATCCTCATTAGACCATTCTCTGAATCTGCCGTTGTTGAAGAACTTAGATTTCAAGTCTTTTTCTCTTTCAACTTTGCCTCCTTTTATAGTCCCAATACTTGATCTTTCTCATCTCTTTTAATTGATGATTTTGAGTTCTTTCACTGACACAACGCTTACCGACTTTGGCGCAAATGATGTTGCAGAGAGTGTGGTTAATGATAGCAGTGCCAGGGAGGAGCATCTTTTCAAATTCTTACTTTGATTTCATTATTGGATAGGTTCCATGATTTTACTAGTTTGCCTTAGTGAGTTTATTTGTTTTGTACTCAATGTTATAAGAAAAAGAGTGGATTTTTCATAAGGAAACGATTTTGTGATTATTATTTTGGAATTTATTTTCTTAAGATTTTAATCTATGAATAAATTCTCGGGTGGATTGTCATTGCTTCAACAACAGTAGCTATGAAACACTATAAGAAAAATTCCAATTCCTGATGGAAAATTATTGACTAAAAATTTTTCGTCGCTAATTACCGACGGAAAAATTTTTTCCATAGGGAAAATTATTGGAAAAAATGTGTATTGCAACGAAATAATAAATTCATCGTAAATAATAGAGAAAAAATTTCTCGCCAAACTTTACCGATGGAAATTAACGAACAAACTTGAAAAATCCATTGTTAAATTAGCGCCAATATTACACAGCTAAAATACCTACGAAAATTGAATTCCGTAGGGAAATTATCAATATAATATTTTTCTATTGCTAATTTACCTACAAAATTGCGATTTCGTAGATAAATTACCAACGAAAATTGAATTTCGTAGGGAAATTACAGATAAAAAAATATTTTGTCGGCAATTTACTTATGAAATTTAATTTTCGTAGGTAATTTATCTATGGAATATTATTCCGTCGGTAATTTCGGTAATGTACCTATGAAATTAATAGGTTAATTTATAAATATTTTTATTTTGATATGTTATTGTTTATTACTCAAATATTAAATATAAATTATAAGCATACTTGAGTATGCCCACGATCATGATCTAAATGGGTAAGTTCAAATAAGTTATGAAAAATTAATAAAAAAAATCCTGTTTATATAGAAGGCTATTAAAAAATGATAAAGTTAGATTAAAGAAATTATTAATATAGCCATGTTTCAGAATAGAAGTGGCAAATGGACGGGTTGGACGGGTTTAGATTGGGTCATTAATGAATGGGTCACTAATGAGTTGGATCATAAATGGATCAAAAGATATGGGTCATAAATGGGTTTAATTTATAATTTCACTTAAATAATCATTTTCTATGATTGAAGTGCACCATATTATATTTAAATTTTTTCAAAAAAATTATTTTTAATATTTAATTACCAATTATATTATTTAGAAAATTTTCAAAATTGATATAATTTTACCCTCAGATAACGATTAAACTAACTATTTCATTAACTATTTCGTTATTTTAAAGGTAAAATTATATCATTTTAATAATTTAAAAAATAACATTTTAAATAACTAAATATTAAAAGAAAATTATTTTTTTATAAATATTAAAAATATTTTTTTCGCATTAAGCCAAATACAAATTATTACAATTTATTTCTAAAGTCTAAACGCACCGTTTGTGTTGTGGTAACCTAGTAAATATCTCAAAATCCAATGGTTTTCTCACTACGAACCCAAAACCCTAATACCCGACTATATAGACCAAACTTTCCCCTCCCTTTCGCCGTAGATAAAACTCTATTCCTGCATTTTGCAGCTCACACACCCTAACAATGGCAGCGCCAACACCAACTCCAGCAACAGTCGAGTCCGTCCAATGTTTCAGCCGCAAGAAGACTGCAGTGGCGGTCACCTACTGCAAAAGAGGCAGAGGCCTCATCAAGATCAACGGCTGCCCAATCGAAAACGCCAATATCGGTAATGGATTTTAAACATCCAATGGATTTTAGATAAATTCATTGGGTAATGACCTAATGGGTTAAAAAATATCATGAATTAATTTTGAGTTGATCAATAAGTATTGAGTTGGATTAAAAAATAAAATAAATTATTTTTAGGTTGATTTAATGGATATCTATTGAATTAAAAAATATCATGAATTAGTTAAAATGGATCAATTTTGAATTGATCAAATAGATATTTATTTAAATTTAATTGAATTTAAATTAATTTTTTTAAATGAATTTAAGTCGATCGATGATTTGGGTCGATTTTACCAAGTATATTTCAGAATATTTTGCAAAAAATAATCGGAACCACTTTTTTTTTTGAGAATGTTATCTTAAGAAATGAAATTAGAAATTAAAAACTTACGAAATGATCTCAAATTGAAATTTAATTAAATAATATAAAATAATATATATATTTATAAAAAAAGAAAAGAATTATAAATTATATCGATGATTGAATGGTTGAAAAATAATAAAAATAATAGCATATTAAAAATTTTGAATATGATAATTGAACATAAAAATAGAGATTTAGGCTGATAACGAAAGGAAGGAATCAATATTTGGTTTGAAATTAATATTTTTTAAATAAAATATGGTAATAAATAAGTAATGAAGTGAAATATATTAATAAATAATTTAAATTAAAACATATTTTACTAATAAGTAGAAAATTAATTTAAGTAGAGAATAATAATAATAATAATAATAAGGAAAAAAGATATTTTGGTGAAGGTCCCTAGAAATGTCAAAAAAAGGGGAAGAGAACAGAGGAAGTCGCATAAAAGAAAAAGAAAGAACAGAGAGCAGGGGAGGATGGGATCTTTTACAGACCTACGGCACGACGTCGGCCGTTCTCTCATCGGCGACCACCCATGCCCCGTTGTTCTTTCATCACTGGCATTGAGGCTCTACCATGGTAATCCCGTTTCTCTTTCCTTTGATTTTCTTTTCGGTTTTCTCCTTCCATTAACTGAAGCTTCCCCTCATCTTTTCGGTGGCTTGCGATTGCAAATGAAGAGTCAGGTAGCACTGGTAAGTTGCCTGGAACATTTCGGTAGCCTCCGTTCTTGCATTGGGGAAAAGAAAAGCTAGCTGTTTAGAGTAGATCTCGATTAAATGGCGGCGCATTGGAGCGCGTGACCACTGTCATTGGATTTCTCTCACCTATCTCCAGGTGCCCTTGTTTTAACGCTGACGAAGCTCCGGCGAGTCTCCTATGAGCATAGTGTTGGTCAAAATGGGTGAAAAATGGAGATTTAAATCGATGGCCAAGAGGTAACAATAGCCCTTTTTAGATTTAAAAGCCAAGAAAATGTCAGTAACAAGAAATTTGGGGGTTAGGGATTTAAATTTCTTATTTTTCTTATCATTTCCTTCGAAAATTTACCTAAAATTAAGTTAGATTGCATGCTTATTTGTTATATTTAAGAACTTTTAGTTATTGATTGAGGATTATGCTATCATGAGCTATTTTGGATGGATTTAATCGTATCATTTTTTTAATTTTGCTTAATTTAAGCCTCCTTTTTGTTTATTTTAAAACATTTTAGAAACTGACAATCTATTCAAAATATCAAATATTCAAGCCTCCTTTTTGTTTGTTTTAAAAGCCTTGTTTAAAACTTAAATTAATTTCCCTCCCTTTGTCACCTTAAAACAAACAGATTGTGCACAGAAGATTATCAATATACGATGGAGAAAGGTATTTTGATATTTGGCTGTTGGTTTAGTGATATTTGGATTAATAATGATGGAGACGACAGAGTCGGTGCAGAAGCTTTACACACGTATGCTTTTATGGGAATTTCCAGATGAGTATGTAATTGAAACAGGAAACTAGAATAAGCTTTATATTTATGTTTCTTATCTAATAACCAATATGTATAACAATTTATTCTTGTGAATGAATAGTGTCGGTTACAAACTAAAATATGTAAATAGATATTAATTCTAATATTATAATTGTTTTTGTGACCTTAAACTATAAGTTGCTGCACCATTTATAATGTACAACAGTAAACTATAAGCTGCCGCACTGTTTGTAATGTATAGAATCTTCTTTCATTCTTTAAGATAGTTTGATTAGTTTAAAATTTTTCTTTAGAAAATTTTGCATAATTTGAAATTTTAATTTTATACTTATGATATTTTTTCTTTAACACTTGTTAATTCATCATATTAAAGTCTACTAAATTTGCTTGCTTAATGCCTCTGGTAGAATTTTCTGCATCTGACATATATATCTTTATAAATTAATTATTAAGCTTCTAACCTATATATATAATATAAGAACGATTTTAGATTTTCTATATATATATATATATATATATATATATATATATATATATATATATATATATATATATATATATATATATATATATATATATATATATATATATATATATATAATGCCTTGAGTGATTGGCTTAAACCCTTTTGCTTTTGCAAATTGCTGGTTTACTAGTAGAATCAAGACTTGATCAAAGAAAAATAATACTTACTCAATGACCTTAAATTGCAAGTAATGGATTTAATCATATAAAGAGTGAGTATTGCCCTTTTGTTAATTTAGAAGAAAAACTCGTGCAGAAAAAATGAAATTCTAGCAATCTTATATCTTAGATGGCTATATCTTGGTGCTCTCTAGCTTCAAGTTTATGCAAATCTCCAAACCTTATGTCTCTAAAACTAACTATACATTTCTCTAATTTACTATAAATAATTGAAAATTGAATGAGCTGCTGAGCTAAAAACATCAATTGCTTTAATCATATACGTTGCTTTAAGATATTCTAACTTTTGCTGCTTCTTTTAAGAGATTAACTTTATTAGCTTTGTAGCTTTTAGGTTCTAACTTGGCCATAAAAAAATTTGTGTATGATGATTTATATCCTTGAGAGCTATTAACTTGTAATATATCTTTCTAATATATATATATATATATATAATTTGAAATAGATCTGTCTTAATCCACAACTGCTTTAATTTTAGCCATTTTGTATATGTAGTCAACTTATAGATTTTTAAGTATTTGAAAGTAATAGATTTGAATTTATTTGATTGATCCCAAATATTATGATGAATCTAGATTTTATGTGTTTCTACATTTCAAATTTCTAACATGTGTTTCTGTAGTTGAGCTTATTGTGCAACTGTGACCTTTCTATTTTTAGATTCTGATTTTTTTTCTAAAGTGGGTTATGCCAGTTTTCATTTTGATGTTCCAGGTGAGTACTGGAAATGTGAAGCTACCCTTCAGCATACCCTGTGTTTTTTTTCTGAATATGGCAGTTAATTCACAAGTTTAGGGAAGTAGAATGGGTGTATCTCTGGTAATGCTTTTATCATGACAATTTTTATTCAAAGCATTTCAGAATTTGCTACTAGGCTATGAACTTCAGTGACCTGAAATTTTGAAATTTTGATCCAATATCCAATTAAATTAGGAATATATCTAATATTTTTATAGATAAATCAAATTAGGATAGATGTCAATCTGATTAGGTTGCAATTCAGTCTGAAGTTAATATTAATCTGATTAATATTTTATTGAATGTGAACATATAGTCGAGTTCTTTTTTTCCCTTAATGTCTCCAACTCCCGTGTGTACATGCACATTTATTTATGCATAGTGGGGACACAATTATGTTAGTATAATTACATCCAAAAATTATGATACTGCTATTTTTCCTTTATTTCCTTTATCTATTTTTAATTATTAGTTATAGTTATATGCTTTTGTTTGTAAATGTGATTTATCTTTTTATAGTTTACATATAAATGTACATTTTTCGATCGGTAATTCCATGATAAATATTTTTAAGAAGAGATAAATTTACCAATGAAAATATACTTACCGTCGCTATATTTGCCTATGGAATGATACATTTCGTAGGCAAATTTGGCTATGGAATGCTAATTTCCATTGGTAAATATGGTAAATGATGATGGTTTTTGATTTGCATCTTCCGATAAAATTATTGAAGGACGATATTTTTCGTTGATAAATTTACCAATGAATTATGTTTTTTGTCAGTAAACTTGCTGATGGAAAAATTTTTTGTCGATAAAAGTGTCTATAATGGGTTCTTCAATGCCATTTTTCGTTGTTAAATTCTATTAGTAATTTGGTTTTCCTACGAAAATTTACTCAATTTCATTGAGAATTTTCATTGGCAAAATGAACCCTATTCAAGTGCTTGGCCCCTGACAGACTTTTGACTCTGCCTTCTTTTCTTAGTCGACAAACCTCTAAATCAAAATATGTTGTCATTTTTGGGTCTGAAAATGATGTTTTTTCGACTAGGTGTCATTTAGACATTTGTTTTTCTATGTCTTATATTTACAATGAATAAAAAATTACTAAATTTGGATTTATATTTTGGGATTTATTGCAAAAATACTGATAACTTTTCCTAGGAAAATTTCAGGGATAGATTTGATTTTTTGTTTTTGAAAAATCATTGAGAACAATGAGTTAAGAATTAGATTATTCTCTCTTCATAAAAGTTGTTACAAATAGAGTTTAGTTTCTATTAAAATTAGATTCATCTCAATAGGAGACCTACAACGAGAGTTATATTTAAAATACTATAGACTGATTTGGGCGTAGGAATAGGTTTAGGTCATTCATGTTTGAGCCTAATTTTGAAAACATTAAGGGATGGAAAGGGTTTAGTTATATGTCGTAGGATTCAAATGGATTTTGAGTCAGCTAATTATGTGGTCTTTAGGTTAATATAAAGCAATAACACCTTAGACTGCTCTAATTTTGAAAACCGATTTTCTTATTTTGCACTGTTTGAAGGAAATAAAGAGGAAAAAGATCCCAAAAAGGATTTTTAAATGTTTAAAACCCATAAAAAAGATCAAAAATCATTTTAAAAATATAAAACCCAGAAACAAAGCTTGGCATCACTACTCCTCATCCATTTATGAAAAATACTTTTCTCATTAGGTAACTCTGATCAAGAGTCACCTCGGAATGCAGTGTCTATAGCTACATGCACCATTTAATGGCTTCAAAGACCTAGAAAGAAATTCTATCTTGGCCTTTGTACTCCATTCAAAGTTGTATCCCTTTTTTGAAAAACTTATAGCCATCAAAAACTACTCTTTTATCTCTAAGACCCTACCTTCTATCCTGAGGTGTGAGGTGATTGCCAAAGGAGAGGTTACTCAAGATTTTTCTTTACCAATAACCCTTTATTTCTCTGGGTGCCTGTAGTCCCTAGAAACATCGCAAAAATATTTCTAGTTCATTTGGTTTAAGTGGCACAGGTTTCTCTTTACCGACCCACACTAGATTTCATTGACATTAATGAAGAATAAGCTTCTAGTCACTAAGAGGTGGCTCTCCTTTATAGTGTATAATTATTGGCATAACAACTCGGTAAGGATGATAAGAACATTAGAAGAAGTATCTGACATATGAGGCATTGCCTCTGTCACTTGAGGATTTAGCTCCGGCATATGACTTTATGTATGTAATAAGTTTCTTTTTATATGTTAATCATATATTCATGCCTAGCCTATGTATGCATTCTTACTTACATGTATCATATAGCAATAACAACAATTATACCCAGATATGTCATACGAAAATACATGTTCTATTCAATCTCAAAAGATGATATCTTATGTGCATCCGACTTCTATTATCAATCAGCCCTTACGAATTTTGTTGATTGAATCTTTTCTCTCATCCCCTAATTTTTGCCTAGGATACATTATTTTGGTTTTCACCTTAGCGGGGTGCCTAATTTTAGTAAGATTACCTTTTTAATTTTTCAACCTGTAAGGATATATTTTCCTCTCACTATAAGAAAATTCTTATTTAGCAATGGAAAATTAGCAACATAAACTATTTTCGTTGTTAATTACCAATAGAAATAAAATTATGTTGGGAAAATTGTTGGAAATTTTCAATTTTAATGATAAAATAGGAAATCATTGTCTTCCATCATCAAAAATAGGGGGAACGGTTAGTGGTAAAATTTTACAATGGAATTTAGCAACAGAATTTTGTTTTCGTTGGTAAATTAGCAAAGAATTCTATTTCCATTGGTAAATTAGCAATTGAATTCTATTTCTATTAGTAAATTAGCAATGGAATCAAATTTTTGTGGTTAATTTATCAACAAAAATAGGATTTCATTGCTAAATTTCCAACAAAATTCTATCACTATTAGAGGTCCAAAATGAGATTTGTATGTATATTTTGTTAAAAGACTTAGAAACATCATGAAAATTTTTGAGAAAATGTGAGAAATTTATGATCAAAGCTTAGAGATTAGAACCTACTACCAGTAATATATTATTTCCTCATCATCAGGTAACCCTGATCTAGATTACCTTGGGTCACAGTTTCTACACCTTGATTTGAAGGCAATTTTGTTTTTATAGCTATACCTTGATTTAAAGCCAAACCCACTCTATGGCTATACCTTGATTTGAAGGCAATCCCACTCTATGGCTATGCCTTGATTTGAAGGCAATCTCACTCTGTGGCTATACCTTGATTTGAAGGCGATCCCACTTTATGCTTATATCTTAAAATGAAGGCGATTCTATTTTTGAAACTATACATTGATTTAAAGGCGATTTCACTTTATGGCTATACCTTGATTTGAAGATAATTTTGCTTCTGCAGCTATACCTTAAATTGAAGGCCATTTCGCTTTTTTGGCTATACCTTGATTGATTTTGTTGGCAAAAAATTTGTATGTATTGAGGTTGCTTAGATCTGGAGTCGATCCCATCTCCTCTAAGGTTATCAATCACTATAAGAAAATGTAAAAATAGCAACGAAAAATATTTTTTATTGCTAAAATTGGTTAAACTTTGTAAATTTAGTAACAAAAATATATTTGATTATCTTTCGTTACTAAAAGTGGATGAAATTTTTAGTGCCAAAATTTAACAACAGAAATTGACAATGGAATCACTATACCGTTGCTAAATAAGGCACCAACAGATGACGAAAAGAATTTTGAAACAAAAAATAGCTACGAAAATTTTTTTATCGCTAATTTAGTAACGGAATATAATTTTCATTGCTAATTTAGTAGCAGAATTTAATTTTTATTACTATTTTAGCAACGAAAAATAATTCAATTGCTAAATAACTAGGGTTAAAAAATTTTGATTCCAAAATAGCAACGAAAATTTTTTCGTTGCTAAATTAGCAATGAAATTGAATTTTCGTTGCTAATTTACATTTTCAATAAAAAATAGCAACACAATTTATTTTTGGTTGCTAAAATAGCAATCGAAATACAATTTTATTGTTAAATTAGCAACCGAAATAGAATTCCATTGCTAATTTATATTTTCAATAAAAAATAGCAACAAAATTGAATTTTCGTTGGTATTTTTCATTTTCAATTACAAATAGCAACGAAATTGGATTTCTATTGCAAATTTTCATTTTTAATGAAAAATAGCAACGGAAATTATTTTCGATTGCTAAAATAGCAATCGAAATGAAATTCCGTTGCTAATTTATATTTTCATTATTTGCTAAAATAGCAACGAAATTTATTTTTAGTTACTAAAATAGCAACGAAATATATTTTTTGTTGCTAAATTAGCAACCAAAATTATATTCCGTTACTATTTACAAGAAAATTATTTAATAACAACGAAAAATAAATTTCGTTGTTAATTAGCAACAAAAAAAAATATTCTGTTGCTAATTAGCTATGAAAATAAAAATTGGTTGCTAAATTAGGGCATTTAAGTAATTTGCATAGTTGTTACCCTAGGTATAAAAATGTCTTACCTTTGCTTCATGCTCTCCCTCGCTCTCTCTCTCACCATCTACCTCTCCCTCTCCCTCATCTAGAGATATTGTCTTCCTTCTCCTCTTCTTTATCTAACCCTAAATCAAAATCCTTGAAGCATTTCCTGCATAGGAGCTCTAAACCTTGCAGTTGCAACTCCTCATCTTCATTAGACCATTCTCTGAATCTACCATTATTGAAGAACTCAGATTGTGAGTCTATTTTTCTTTCAACTTTGCCTCCTTTCATAGTCCCAATACTCGATCTTTCTCATTTGATGATTTCTAGTTTTTTACTGACTCAACGCTTACCGGCTTTGGAGTAAGTGATGTTGCAGAGAGTGTGGTTAATGGAAGCAGTGCTGGGGAGGAGTCATCTCTTCCAGTTCTTACTTTGATTTCATTGCTAGATATGTTTCATGATCTTACTGGTTTCTTTAGTGAGTTTATTTGGTTTGTACTCTATGTTATCAGAAAACAAGGGGATTTTTCAAAAGGAAATGATTTTATGATTATTATTTTGGAATTCATTTTCTTAAGATTTTAATTTGTGAATAAATTCTTAGGTGGATTGTCATTGCTTCAACCATAGTAACTATGAGAGTAACGCTATTCCCTTTATTGGTTGATGCTTTCATAGATTTACTCTGAAAATATAAGCCAACTTGAAGAGTGTTGTGGGATGCCTTTTTCAAATGTGTAGGCCTATGATCAGGCAATTAAGTCCATGATATGGAGTTATAATGACAACTGGATGGTCTTCGGTGCTGATGGTGGTGCAATTAAGTAATTTGTCTAACATACTTCTTACTAATTTTTCTTATCCATGTATTATAATTGTTGTTCATTGGATATTTCCTTTCTGCAAGTAACATAGATATTAATATGGGAATAACTTTTAGGTACTGACAGAACAACATGAACAATGTTAAGGCTAATAAATATGCTCATAAAGAATCAATTCATGATTTGAGGTAGCGATTTTTTTTTCTTTGTTAATATATTCCAGTAAGCATTGGTCTATCAAGCATCTCATGATACACCTCATCAATAACTTTTGTAGGAAAGATTTGAAGTTCTGTTCTTGCTCTGATGACACTACAGTTAAAGTTTGGGACTTTGCTTACTGCTAGGAAGAGCGATCATTGACTGGTAATGTGCTTCAACTAATTAAATGTGCTAATCAGTTCATTGCTTGAATTTGAGTGATTTCCTAATAATGGGAGCACTAACCTTTTTCCAATGCTAAAAGTGGAAGGGAGCCTTGCTCATTTTGAGTACAACATGCTTTTTATAGACCAATGCTTGTTAGACCTTGTTTATATATGCTTTAGACAAATCAATAGGAATACTTTTGTCTTGTGGTGTTGGTCTTTATGAGCTCTCCAAATCTACCTAAAGTGAAATGCCAACATGTAGCTGTTGATTGCTTTTGAGCAAATATTAATGGACAACTGGCACTTTGGCCAAAACCAAAGGCAACAAAACAACAATTATCTATATATTTGATATTCCTTTGATGGGCTTTCCATATGTTTTTCAGTCATGGCCATAAAAACAAAGTGCTTTATGTCAAATGGAATCAAAACGGTAACTGGGTGCTAACTATTGCAAAGGATCAAATCATCAAGGTTGACAACTTGTTTTCTTTTTTTCTATTGTTGAAGCTCTTTAGTAATTGTTTTCCTCTTTACTATCTTGTTTAATATGTACTTTCATATCTTTTTGTTTCCAGCTCTATGATATTTGGGCTATAAAGAACTTGAATCTTTCCGTGGACATCGTAAGGATGTGACTGGTTCATAACAATTTTTGCATATTGAGTTCTACATTTGATAAATGTCCAGAAAGGATAAGTGAAATTAAAAAGGCTAATATTGATGAAAAAATGTATAAATCCCCAATGATTCTAGCTTGCAAAAGCAATAATTAATTTGTGTTGGTTTCATTCTTTATCTTTTTTTTCTTTAATTTTTTTAGGTTGATTAATTTTGTCTGAGTTGCTGGTCTCAATTGTTGGTTGTTCTTGCTACTTTGAGCTCTCTTTGAGTTTTTTTCTAGCTCATGGTGTTCTTCTGTTGGTCCCACTTCTTCGGATTTTAGAGTGATAGGTGGTTTTGCTGGAAGAGTTATTTTTTTTATATGAGGGGCTGTATCTTTTTAGGTTTTTACTAACACTTTTTTTTCCTCTGAGCTGGCTGTTTAGTCTTTGTAGTTTTGGTTTTTATTTTTGCCTCGTTTGTCTAGGTTCAGGCTTTGTTGTTGGGTTTTCTGTTGCAATTTTTGTTCTGGGTTGTCAGGTTTTGGTGTTGCTGTTAGCCCTTACTTGTTTGCTGCTGGTAGTCTTTTTTTGGATTCTTGCTGTAACTTTCAGTTCTCTTTTTAATAATATATATTCAGCTTATAAAAAAGTATTTTGTTAGTGGGATTTTTGATGGATCCATTTTCCATTAGCTTGTTGGGTAACTTCTTTTACCATTTAATTAATAATTCCTTTATTCTAGTAATTTATGAATTGTAATTTACTTTTGTGTTTTCTTGTGCTTTCCACCTTTTGTTCATCTAATGGAGCGTAATACAAAAGAAAAAGAATGTCAAAAATGTAAAAAGAACTTACTCGTAATATGATGTGATGGCGTATAATTAGAAGAGAATATATCTAGTCTTCTCTCCTTTTGAGGCTTCCAGTTTGTCCTTTTGGAATCTGTATTTCTTTTACTTCTTTCTTCTTCTTCTTCTTCTTCAAAATCTGTAAATTCACTTCTCCTTTCCTTGATTCTAAAAATCCAGCCCCTTCCCCTAAGAAAATCTTTCTATTTCTATCAACATGCCTGTGTGGAAGAATTAATTAAAGATGTCTTTGAGGAGATAGCCCAGCAAGTTAGTAGAAGGAGAAGAAGAGTAGAGATAGAAAGGAAAAGAGAGTTTTGATGAAAGATTGAAGTTTACATTCTAGGTTTGGGAACTTTATTGTTGTTGCATGTTTTTATAATGTGTGGAAGTGCAAATAAAATGTGTAATGGGTGCATTTTATTATAGTTATACACTTGTAGAGATGAGATTTGAAGACTTACTCTTGCATATGTTATATGAGGAAGACTAGAGAAGTAAATTACTAAATCTCAATTGAAAGATTATTTTGAAGTGTTGTTAAGATAAATTAGTGATAATAATACTGTATGAACATATTTTTGATAATTAATCATGTAGGAAACATCAATTACTAAGTTTAATTGGACATGCTTGTCTATTTCAAAATTTTGGGTTTAGGTTCACTTGACCTAATGGCACTCTTTTTCCAATATCTTGAGTTATAAAGTAGCAAATTAGATAATTCAAGTTGGGTAAGAAACTAGACATCCAAACCTAGATTTCATGAAATTGAGCTCTAAATCTATCTTTTATTTAGTCATATTTTTTTTTTAAAAATCGATTACTCCTGCTGCCCTATTAATGTAAGTAGTTTGTGGTTTTTTTTCTTAATTATCTTGAGTTATAGATATGCTATTAAGGTAATTTTGATGTTTTGGAAACTAGAAACATAGAGGAAAAAGTTTGTAGAAGATAACTTTTTATATAAATGTCATTTTTAAGGTCTAAAGTGGTGTGTAAGTTGGGTCCAGAAAACTGTCAGTAGATTTTCATAGGGTAGAATGGTGCACTCGACCGGGACCATTTGGTCACAACCGTGCACCCATTCTATACAAATTTGCACCCATGCACTCGACTAGGACCAATTTATCTTAGCCATTTCCCTTTCCTATTTTGCTTTTATACATGATATTTCAATGCAAAAATGTTACCTTTGAATATTTATATGATTTTAGAGTAGTTTAACCATGAAAATGAAAACACATCATGAAAAAGGATCACATGTAAATATAATGGTATTTAAATGATGAACTTGCATTATATTAATGCTTTGATTAATTGATGATTTACATATGTCCTTGTGATCATAAGCCTTTTTCTTGATGCCTGATAATGTATGATATGTGAAGAAATTTGTATTAGGATAAAAGGGTACTATATTATTGAATGAATGAAATTATTGTCATAATTCTACAAGTGTCTCCATATTAAAGAATATAAGAGTAACATAGTAATATATATATATATATATTGCATGAGTACATACATATTCGCTATGACTGTATGTTACATATCTATACATGTGCATTGTTATGTGTAAGGTTATCATATATGTGAACCTAAGAACCATGACCTTATGTATATAAGAATAATTAGGTGGTGGTATATAATTAAGATGCTTGATTGATAGGCATGTTACTATGATACACCTAATGCATCGAAACATAAGTAACTTTATGCATTATAAAGTAAGCATTAAGTAATATAATAATCTCATGACAAATAAAAGTATCAATTTGCCCTATAATTCTAACGTGTATATAGTAAAGACATACAAGAATAGGTAAAAAGATAATTTCAATATATATGGAGAATGTATATGAGATCGATAATAGATAATTATGCTTTTATGATTACACATAAATTAAGAAACTAATCATATGATAAATAGTTGAATTTAAGGCCAAAGGATGTTGGAGCTTATATGATTATATGTAGTGAATAAAGTATTAATGTAATTTTTTTTACTGTTGAACTATATGATTTTTATAAGTTGATATAAATGTTGAATTTTATTCGTCTTTTGTAATAAATCATTGTAATAATTGAGGCACGATGTGTGCTTGTTGACGATCATTGTGAGTGTTCATTTATCATGATTTAAGTTCTCCACTAAGCTTTATAGCTTAGTACGGGAGTTTATCCCTGTAGGTATCAGGAAAAGAAGTTTTTCTTTGGGTTGGTATCTGCAGCAGGTTGACCAACAAAAGTTTTTGAAGATTAAAAAGTATATAGACTTCTTTTTAGTTCCTTTTTGTATTTAGAGGTTTATAATTATGTTTGAAATTTTGCATAAGTACAGTTGTTTTGTATATGAAGCATTGTAATATTTTTAAGGGACTCTTATATATTTAAAGTATTATTCCTTAAACATATGTTCTGAGTTAAGCTTTGGTTTAAGACATCCTTATAGTGATGTTTACTATTTGATAGATTAGTGATACATGATTAAGGAATTAAGTTAAGTAATATAGTTAGGTTATCAGGATAAGGGTGTTACATATAAGCTTCTACATAAATATTGATTTTTCTAACTTCGAAAATAAAAGTAATTTTGTGTAAAAAATCAACAATAATTTAGTGATAGAATAGCGACGACAATTCCATCGTAATTTTTTTATAATAATGGCTCAATTTAGTAATGAAAACTCCAATTCGGTTGTTGAACATAGCAACAGAATTTCTATTCGATTGCTAAATATAGCAACAAAAATTGATTTCGGTTGCTAAAAATAGCAACGAAATTTCAATTCGGTTGCTAAATATAGCAACGAAAATTTTAATTCCATTGGTAAAATTAGCAAGAAAAATCTTATTTCGTTGCTAAAATTAGCAATGAAAAAACAATTCCGTTGGTAATGTTGGCCAATTCACCAAAACATACATTGGTTGGATTTAGCAATGAAAATTTAAATTCATTGCTAAATTTAGCAACGAAAAACAATTTTTATTTCTAAAAAATACCAACCGTCAAATTTGCAACCAAATGTTTCATTGCTTATTTTTATTAGCAACTAAAATTCAACAAATTCGGTTGCTAATTTTCGTTACTATTTCTAATTTTCTTGTAGTGAATATGATCCCATAGGGTGTAGCATCATCCTCATCTATGCTCAATTCAAATGCTACCTCTCTCTAGATAGATACCCACTCTAGCTGATAGGCCCATCATAGCCTCCAGCATCGCATTTGCCAAAGTAGCCTAGTAGCCAACCTACCTATGATTGTCAACTTACTTGGCTTACATTGTGTCTTCTTCAAGTGCTCCAGGATGGCATGGCTTAAGTCTACTTACCTTCCAATCATCATGCCCCATAGGCTGAAAATCTTTGCCACATTGATGGCACCAGAACTACCTATCCTCCTTAAATATGAGCAAGCAAGGACCTGCTATATGAGAAACAAAGGTACATCAACATTAAGCCAACACTAGTAAAAGTCTAATAACACATGGTCTTAAATTCCTATAGGCTAGAACTGCCTAAACCAAGGCACTTTGATACCAAAGATGTAAGGACCATACTAATCTATCTAGATTCCTGTTACTTATTTGAATGCCTTTAATATAACAGTACATATAATAATAGTCCATTTGTTCACCTATCATGAAATTTACTATATTTTCTCATTCAATTAATGCATCAGCATAAGCTATATAAGTCTATATTTTATTACATCATAGCTATACTCTGAGTTATTATTTACAGAACATGTTCATTACATTATTTCTAAGAAATATACAGTATTGCATAACCAAAAGTTAAAAGTGGTGCAATTTCATACATCAAAATTTTTCTTTCCTATCTGGTGTTTGCTTTATGGTGGTTGGCTTTATCCCTGAAGTGAAGGCCTATCCTATAAACCTACATGGATAAACACTCGTGCTAAGCTATATGGCTTAGTAGGGAATAAATAACATGTGAATAACCACTCACAGTGGTCATCTCCAAACATATAATAAGCAATGCCAATATCAAGATCTATTTATCTTATTATAATATTGCGAGGCAATTATAACATCAATTCATATGTCACATTAGTCTGGTAACATTATAATGATCAATCATAAGGGCTAATTAATTCTTTATCATCAATATATATATATTGATCACTTTATTATGTAAATGCCTGCTAAAGTCCTGTAGGTATGGATAAAGTGTGCCGTGGATACTCGTAGGTATCAAACATATAAATACCTGAAGGTATTAAATCTGTGGACCTAAACGGGATCAAAATTGTGATCCTAATGGGGATATACTGTGGACCCAAATAGAATTAAAACTATAGCAGCTGTAACTATAACCCTATAGCCATGCCTATCTATCCACAACCAAGTTTTATATTATAAGTTGGCATTGATTTATCTATCATTTATCCTTTTATACAACAAGATTAATTAGTTACAATATACATGAAAAATACATGCGTACAATTACAAGTATTCATATTAGTCATAATAGTATAGCTCCATATATAGATGCATCTTAATTCATTAAATATCATTAACCTCCCATATTCATAGGTGTAAACATTCATATTCATAGGCATTTAAAAAATATATGCTAATGCTATTTTTATAGTTCTTACCCCTAATTATTAAGTTCGGAGCATCGTAGATGTTTAAGCAAGTTTCGATGTCTACCGGGGCCTAAAAATCAAGTACAAGTTGTAACAAATGAAGCACATGGCTGAGAGAAATTGGTCTTAGTTGTGTACAATGGCTAAATATGATACAGAGGGGTTGGCATGGCTAAGACCAAATGGTCTCAATCGTATACATTGGTTTTACTTGGTACAAAAGGGTGGATAGAGCTGAGACCAAATGGTCTCGATTATGCATAATGGTTTTACTCAATACATAAGGGTGGACACGGCTGAGATCAAATGGTATCGGTCGTCTGCACCATTTTGCCAAGAAATTTCTATTGACAAATTTATGAGTCTAGTTTGCATCTCATTTTAGACCATCTAAACAACCTTTTTAAGCAAAATGTCCTTCTATAAAGTTGTTATAATAGGTTTTTAGTTTTCAAATCATTAAAAATATCTCTAAATGATTTTTTAAATCTTAAGATATTCACTAAAAAATGAGGACTACTCCCAATGGTAGAGTAGCAGACATTATCAAAATTCTAGCTATTTTTTAATAATAATGGAGGGAGAACATGACTTTGGTATCTTCATATGAAAACTAGGTTTATAAGTCTAGTTTCAATACAAATGTGAATCACTCAATTTGAGATTTTCTAACTCAAGTTATAGCCTAAAAAGTCCCGATGGGTCATGCATCTTGATGATTAAATTTTCACTATAAGAAAATTTTTGACATTACAAGAACAACATGGCTAATTCGGTTCTCATGCAACTTGATGATTAAATTTTCACTATAAAAACTATTATAGTCTCTGAAAGCAAACACATGAGAAGTTTCCATACCTTTTTAAGCTTAACAAACACTTTTTCACCCTTGTAGTGCTTCTTTCCCTTTCCTTTTGCTTCCCTCTCCTTTTATATAAAGAAGAGTATAACCATTAATATACATCTTCCTTTAATTAACACACTAAATGTACAAAGAAAAAAAGAAGAGGCATGTATAATACCTTAGAATTTAGCAACTAGCTAGCTCTTTCCCTTTTAAGGAATCAAGTGAGAAATTATAGAGAGGAAGGTTTAGGGGTTATTTAGAGGTTAAAGTGGCTGAGATTTTAGCCTTTGGTTGTCTTCATAATTTAAGAAATCTCTAGAGAAGCTAGTTGCCAAAATCCTATTGGTCCACTTGGGAGATTTTTGTGATTTTTCATTTAACTCCCTAGTTTTCCTTTCATTTCTCTTTTTTCCCCATTACTTACACACTTACTTCTCAGTTAAGCCCCTAAATTCTCATGTTTTCTCAATTTTATATATGCAGGATGTAATGTAAAAAGATAATTTTAAGCCTCTCTTTAGAAATCATTCCTTTTAGGTCCCGAATTATAGTGGCATTCATAACCATACACAGTTGGGTTAAAAATACATCATTAATTTGTTAGAATTCCTCCTAGGGTATAGTTAGGGCATTACAATTATTATTAATTTTTTATATTATTATTTTTTTCATTTTTTATTTATTTTATGGTGCTTGCATAATAGGGTACATGTGCAAAATATACTCAAATTATTAAGCTTTCTTGATAATAATTATAACTTTAAATAGTGAGCCAACTTTGAAGTTTGAAAATGGATAAATTTCCTACAAAACAAATTTGCTAGAACTATGCATGTGAGGGTGGAATGATGCAGTATGAGGTGGGTGACATGCAAAGACATTTTTTACTATTCATTTTTACCAGGTTGTTATCAGGGCTCTTTATGGGCATGCAATCAACCTTACAGGGTCATGCAAACTAGCATATAAATGGCCTCCTAGATTTTTAGCTACCTTTTGCTCTCTTCTTACATCCACTTCATCTTTTTCAGTTCCTATCTCTTTTACCTCACATTTCCTTAGATTTTGTTCCATTTTGTTTACAA
The DNA here is from genome assembly GCA_037975025.1 of Excoecaria agallocha. NCBI lineage: Eukaryota > Viridiplantae > Streptophyta > Magnoliopsida > Malpighiales > Euphorbiaceae > Excoecaria > Excoecaria agallocha. The sequence goes on from CM075810.1 coordinate 8,635,443, forward strand.
TGTCTCCCTTTTCAAAAAGGCTCACTCTATTGCTTAGTGACTACTTAACCTGGGAAAATCCTATTTTGTCTTCTTATTCCAATATACGCTTCCTTCATAAAGTAGAGCTTGATGAGGACTTGGTTGTTGTGTCAACTCATTACTGGGGCCCTAATTTTCATATCTTTTACTTCAATAGTGTGAAAATATGGCCATTACATGAGGAGCTTGTGGCTATCCTTAGCACCCCCTTTTCACCAGGTACCTTTCCATGTGTGCCCAATTGCATCCCAAATCTTGGGGAATCCATCCATTTGATGTTAGATTTTGATAGAGCCATCGGAGCCTGTTCCTCTTAATCTTCTTTTTGACATCCTATACTACTTCAACACTAATGAGACTTAAGCTATCGGTGAAACCCTTTTTATGTGTCTAGCCTACTATCTGTGTATTACTAGTGAGGCTGGCATCCTAGGAGACTATCGACTCTTTGATATTGTGAATGACATCTATGAAGGACTGACCCCTTTCCCTATAATTTTGGTCGAGACCCTGCTTAGACTGGATGTAGTGCATGCTAATCCCACCGTTTTATTCACTTACAGTCCCTTTCTGCTTCAGGTACCAATTGTCATTTACTAAAGATACTGTGCCCCATATGGGTTTTTACACTATCTTTTCTTTATTAGAAAATATATATTTTTTATAGATTTTACATAACCCTATGCCGAAGTTTTACCTGAATTGGACCTCAAACCATTCTAGCAACTTTTATATTTACTTTCTTTTTTTAGATCTGGCTATAAGAGAAACTTAGGATGCTAGCTGAGCCCCCTTCTCGCATTAGGGATGCATACTCTTTCAGGTTTTTTGGTGCTCATAGGAATTGGTACTGGATTGGCTCCATAAATGAAGGCATAATATGGCAAAGTGAAAAGTAAGCTTCACATATCCCTGGATCTGAATAGAGTATGTAACTTGTAATGGGGGTTCTGGTTGTGTTCCCCATTACAACCTTTATTGAGCTACCTTTTACATTATCGCACGATTTACCTGGCAGTTTAGTGTTAGGCAAGAGATTGTGCATACTCGATTGAACTTTGAAGGAGGTGACTTGACTGACACATTTGTTACATGTTATCACTACATTTGGAGGTGACTACCTATTAAGACCAATATTTATCCCGTAAATGTTTGTGATTTTGAGACTAGTGTGGACTATCATAGATTGGCTATAGAGGCATATGACACAAGGGCCTTTTTGCTAAGACACCCGAGCAAAAGAGGCAACAATAGAGGGAATGAAGATTGATCTATCTTTTTATGGGGGAAAGTTTGTTTTTAATGTGTAATGTAATATGTGTACTATAATGCTGGCTGTCGAACTTATGCTTTTATTTCCTATTTGTGTGTTTGGATATTTGCTTATTTTATTTTGTTGTTGTTTTTTGTTTCTTTTATGAATGAATAAATAATGTGCCTGCTTTAACTTTAACCAAAGCATTTAACTTAAATTATTTATGCGTTCTCGCATGATTTGTAACTTGTAATAATGACAATTATGATATGACATTTAATATGCTTTCATTTAATCTCAAATGGTGAAATTTTAGTTGCATCCAACTTCTATCGTAAATCAGCCATCACAGGGGTTCTTGATTGGCTATTTTTTCTCAACCCATAATTTTTGCCTAAGCTACCTTTTTTCGAGTTTTTCTTTAGCAGGGTGCCCAATTTTAGCAAGGTTGCCTTTTTTCGATTTTCAACCCATGGGCTATTCTTTTATTTTTTTTATTTTTTATTTTTGATTTGATTTTTTATTTTTATCTTAGCTATGTAACCTCTTCAGCCTGTTAGTGATAAATGGTTCTTTGAACTCATTCCCATAATCGTTTATAAGAATGGCCACTCTTTTGGAAAGCAATTTCTTCAATATAAAAGGACCTTTCTAATTTGGTCTGAACTGTTCTCCATAATTAGGGAGCCAAGGTCTCATTTGCTTCAAAACCAAGTCACCTTTTTTTAAATGATGACCCTTGACTTTCTTACTAAAAGATCGAGCTATTATTTTCTAATACAACTAAGTGTGGTAATAGGCTTTCATCCGATTTTTATCTAACAGATTTAACTATTCCATACTATGTCCTACCCATTCTATCTCTGAAAATTTAGGTTTTTGCACAACCTTTAGTGACTATAGCTCAATCTCCATGGTAGCACTGCTTCTGAGCTGTATGCAAAGGAAAAGGGAGTGGCTTATATGGAAGTTCTAACGGTGGTTTTGTACCTTTAAAGTGCAAATGGTAACTTTTTAGCCAAATCCTTATACGTTTGCGTAGTCTTGGATAAGATTTTTTTCAAATTTTTATTGGCAGTCTCGATAGCCCTTTTTGCTTACAAACGGTAGGGAGATGACTTATGGCCTCAGATTTTGTACTTTTGAATGATATGTCTGGTTTTTGCTTGAAATTGAACCCTATTGTCTAAAACTATATGGTAAGGCACCTCATACCTATAGATCATATTTCTCTTAATGAATCGAGCCATTTCATGTGCCTCCAATCTTATAAAGAATTTAGCTTCTACTCATTTCATGAAATAGTTGATGGCAACCATGATGTACCTACTATTGGATGAATCTCTCCGATGATATCTATTCCCCAAGCTGAAAAAAGCTAGGGTGACAATAACTTACATAGCATCAAAATAGGTAAATGACTAAAGTCGTTATATTAATGGCACTGATGGCACATTTTCACATATTTTGAGTAGTTGGCATCTATGGTCAACTAGAAGAATCCTTACCATATGATCTTTCTAGCCAACGTTAATCCATTCATATGGGTCTCATATACCTCCGCATGAGTTTCTTCCATGACTTTCTTTGCTTCTCTCTCATCAACTTATCTCTTGTATAGGACCCTATTTACGCTGATAAATTAACTGACCAACTTACAACTTATCTTTTGATCTTTCTCCATTGCTTCTTTGGGGAACTTGGAATTCTCTAAGTAATTCTGGACATCATAATATTATAGTTTGCCATCGGATCCATCTAAACTCATATGCTGTTCATTCTCAAAGCATGGCATTATTAAGCTTGTGATTATTACTAGCCTTATAACTATCCCTTTAGGGTTGTCCCATATAGATATCAAGGTTTCAAAGGCATCTACCAACTGATTCTCATCTCACGGTACAAGCTGAAGGTACATGCCTCGAACTGACTACTCAAGCTCCTTGGATATTCTACATAAGGCACTAACCTTTCCTCTTTGATTGACCATTCTCCTTTCATTTGGTGGATCAATAAGGATAAATCTCCAAACAACTTGATAGTCTTTGCTTCCAATTTTATCAAGGCTTCCACCTTGTATATACAGGCTTCGTACTCAGCTTTATTATTGGCCACTTTGAACCCAATTTCTTAGCAATGGGAGCTTTTTGCCATCGGGCATGATGAGGATGATCCTACTCTAGCTCCTTTTTTATTTGTAGTTCCATCAAAATACAGATGCCACCCTTGGACTACTATGGCATTGACACTTTCATTTGGGAACTTGTATTTGACTCATTCTCACTGCAGTGGGTGATTAGCAATAAACTCTGCTATTGCCCTTCCTTTGACCGTCTTTTTGGTCACATACTCCACTTTAAGTTCTTGCAAAAGTAATAACCATCTTTTCATTTTCCTCAGTAGGAATAGTGCTAATTGAAGGTATCTAAGTGGGTTGTACTTAGCCACTGCTAGAATCTTGTAAGAATGAAAATAGTGCGTTAGCTTTTTTAAGGCCCATATCATTGCTAAGCAAATCTTCTCAACATTCGCATACTTGGTGTTATATGAAAGGAACTTTTTGCTCAAGTTGTACAAAGTGAACTCTTCTTTGGTGTCATCCTTTTAAGCCAATATGGCTCTTACTGACCCTTGCTCCACTGCTATGTATAGAATTAAAGGCTTTGATGGTTCTAGCAGCTGAAGAACTGAAAGATGCAATAAGTATTCCTTGATGGTGTCGAAGACCTTCTAACAATCGTCATTCCACTTGATTGACTGATCCTTTCTTAGAAGTTTAAAAATCAGCTAGTATATAAAGGCGAGCTTAGCAATGAACCAGTTGATGTATTGAATTTGTCCTAAAAATGCTTTTATCACTTTTCCTTCTTCGGTATGGGCATCTTCCGAATGGCCTTCACCTTATTTGAATCCACCTCTATCCCCTTTTAGCTAATGACATGCCCTAATAGTTGACCCAAGGTCACTCCAAACACACACTTTTTTGGATTGAGATAGAGGTTGTATTTATCGATCCTTTAGAAAAACTTCTTTAGAGCCTCAAAATGTCCTTCCCTTGTAACTGACTTGATAATCATTTCATCAACATATACTTTTACTTCTTTATGGATCAAGTCCCTGAGAATTTTTTATAGCCATTCGCTGATAGGTAGCTCCTACATTCTACAATATGAATGGTATGAATTTGTATACATAAGTTCCTTATTCAGTAATGAAGGTAGTTTTGACTTGATCTACTATTTTGTTCAAGATCTGATTATACCTAGCATACCCATCAAAAAATTTGTACATCATGCACTTCACTACACTATCGACCAACGGATCTATATGAGGGAGTGTAAAGCCATCTTTTAGGTATGCTTTGTTCAAATCTCAATAGTCTATGCACATCTATACCTTTCCATCTTTCTTGACAAAAGGCACAACATTGGCTAGCCAGGTAGTATACTGAACCTCGAGCAAGAACTTTACCTCAATCTGCCTTTTTACCTCCTTTTTTACCTTTCCTGCCCATTCCAGCTCGAGCTTTTAAAGCTTTTATTTTATTGGCTTGCTATTTGGATATGTTAGAATGGCATCCTCTATAAATTCTTTGTCAATTCTAGGTATATCTTTATAGGTCAAGGCAAAAATCTTTTCATACGTTCTTAATATTCTCTCAAATTATGTTCTCTCCTCAGGAGTTATCCAGATGTAATCAAGATCTCTTTAGGGTTATCTTGGGTTTTAAAATTAAATGGAGTAGTGTTTGTTAAATTAATATTAAATCATGATTATGGTCATGTATGGTGTAATCAGATGTGACATCAAGAAAATAAACAAAGTTATTCATCTTGTTAACTAGAGTAGAAAAAAGGTACATTATCACAAAACAATTCAGGAATGTAAATCACATCAGCAAAAGAATCATCTTTTAAATCAGGGATGGCCAATGCAGCAGTAGATGCCTCTTCTTCTTCTTCTGATGGTGCCTCTTTCTTAGGAACTGCAGCCTCACACTCAATCTTTTCTTTTCCTTTAGTTTTTATGGCTAGTGACTCTGGTATTAGCACCTCATCCGGATGGCCCAAATCCTAATCGGCAAGTTTGACCATAAACTCTTCATCCCAAAACCCTAGTACTAGCTTGATGGTTCCAGCTAACCAATCAAAGACATCATCAAAGATCTCAAATCCAAGGATAACCTCTCCTTAAATCACCATAGGTACAGCCTCCCTATAGTACTTTCATTCTTTGGGTGTAGGCATAAAGCTTTCTAGGATATGAGGAACCCTTTCTAGCAGTTGGTCAGATTGCTTCTCGACATTATTCTTATAGTAGCCCAAACTGTAACACCCTTAGTTTGCTTATAATTTCCCTACACTATCTTCTTATCCTCGTCACATGCACATGCTGAACCACATCTTCATCCCTGCATCTTTAATACTTGTCCCTGCGTGCAGTCAAACAACCACACGCTAAGCAACCTTGTCGCTTAGTGGTCGACACAACTACTTAAAATTTCATTTAAATAATTTTATTATTTTTGTTACACTTTAATTTTGTGTTTTATCACTCGATTTAGTTTTCTTTTCTTTTGTTGTCTTTTCATATTCTGTATTCATTAATTCACAACTATACTTACTTGGTCAATTTTGCCTATTTTCCTTAAGGCTTAATGTATGTAGAATCTTGTTTAATCCTTTTTAGCTTTGATTCTGTTTGTTTCACTTTTATACTGTCTGTTATTTTTCTTGAGTGGCTATACATTTCGGTGGCTTTTACTTGTTACTGTTTCTTTTGTTTAACATTTTTACTATTATCTTTTTGTTGAATATTTCTACCTTTTTATACTAATTTATCTAGCCTTTTTGTTGTTTCTTTCGGTCTGTGCTTTATAACTCTTTCTATCTTCTTACTTTTATATACTGTCAGTTGTCTTATCGTTGATATTCAAGGTTTTCATATCGTATTTACTCGATTTTCATCCTTTTTATTCATTACTGTCTATTATTTATTGACCCTTTTTTTGTATATGTGTACTTACTATTTAATTCCTTTACTTTTTGTCTTGTTTGCCTTATTTTTATACTGTTGCAGTTTGATCGGTGCTCATCTTGTTTCGACTACCTCCCTTTTATACTATTTCCACTTTGTTTGATAACTATATCGTATTACTTTACTGCCTTATTTCTAATTCCTTTATTCCAATATTTGACAACTTCTACGCCCCTGCGTTGTTATTTATTTTCATTTTATGGTTTGCCTTATATTTACACTTATTCTATTCTGTCTCCTCTCTTTCAATAATTAAATTTTATTATATTTAATTTATTTTAAAATTCTGTTATCAGGGTACCTAACCTTCTTGTATTATTCATTTCTATGTAATTACAATTTTACCCCTTTATTTCTTTCTCTAATAATTTTGATCAAAAATTTCATTTACAACTTCTCTGCACCTTGGTTTAATAAATGTTATAGTATTTTTGGTTAGTTACACAATCACACTTTGGTCCCTAATCTTTTATTCGCCTTGTTCGACTTTATTTAACTTTCTAGTTGACTCCGTTGACTTTCGTTGACATTTAATTTGTCTTAGATGGATAATTTCTTTTGATCCTTGTTTTAACTATGGAATGAAAAATTTCATTTTGACTCTCCAACTTTTCATTATTTTTTTTTGTTTTTACTTTTCTTTCTTTATAGCTGTTTTAGTCTTTTTAGTTGTATTATTGTTATTAAATTTACAATCTGGCCCCCGATTCTTTATGCATAATTTCCGTTTTACTCTTTTACCATTTACCCTTACTTACTATCTCCTTTATTTAATTTATAATTTACTTCATTAACACAATAATTTATTTTGATTCTCTTTACTATAAATATTTCCTATTGGATTCCACTTATTTCTTCATCTTAATGGAAAATTACATTTGGGTCCCTATAATTCACTCCATTATATTGTATCTTCTTAAATTCCGATTTTGACCAAATTGACTCCACATTGACTAGTTTGACCTCTTTTAACTTTTAATTTAATCCAAGTTCATAAATTATAATTTAGTCCCTAAATTTTTTTCTTAAGTGGTAAATTTGCTCTTTGGTCCCTGTACTTTTTATTATTTACTATTTTTGCTTTATTTAGTTATTTTAACTTCTTTTATTATTATATAAATGTCAAGATTACCATTTTGCCCCTAACTTTTCGTATAATTGCATTTTTGTCCCAACTGAACATATTAGTCATATTTCTCTTGCTTTTTCCTATTACCTTACTTTTCTATTACTCCTTTTGGCCGCATTTACCTTTTAATCCTTATTTCTTATACAATTCTCGTATTGGCCCCTGTTCAATCATGTAATATCATTTTCTCTCTTTTAAATCATCTAATCATTCTTTTTTTCTTTATTTCTTGTTAAATCTTATTTTGACTTTCTCATATACATTTTGGTCCTTACTTTCTCATGTAATTACTATTTTACCCTTTCTTACTTTTTGACAACATTTCTTACTTTATTCCTTATTTATTATTCTTTCTGATATTTTTATTGCATATTTTCCTTCTTCCTTTCCTTTCAGGAACCTAACTACCATTTTCCCCTTTTTATGTTTCTTTCCATATTGTTTCTCACTCTGTAATCTTTATAGCTTTCTACTGACTTAATTACTTATTCTTTTCATTCTTTTTATTATAACTATTATCTCGCCCCTAGTGATAGCCAGTGGAAATCCTCAAACCAGATATGCGAGACGAGGACTGTCTAGCTGGATACGAGGTGACTACCTTGAGGGTAGCCAACCTCGATACTGTCTGAATGTAGGGGAGAGGCCTCTCTATAATGTCTATCTATCTATCTATCTATCTGCCTAAATCTACCGTAGTGTAAGTATCCTTATGGCTAGCCATTATATCGTAGGTCGTAGATTTTCCACCATACACTAAGGGCAACCGTCTGTCTAATTTTTTATACTAGATTATACTTTATGTCTTATAGAATCATCATTATGTATGATGACATTTTATCTTGCTCTTTATGTATTTGTTATCCATACTTATAAATTCATACTATACATAGTCAATAACATATAAATTTAAGGAAAATACATTAATTCCAATGGATCTATCATTCGGCCAACATAACATTTTCCTTAAATCTTATATTTTCCCCGTCTTTCATGTTATTTATTTTCCTATCATCAAATTATGCATACTTACACTTGCTTTTATGCAATATACTTTAATATCTTTTTATTTTTTATATAATTACCATTATGTTCCATATTTATTTACACATACATATATTATATTTAGCTCAATTTCATTATAATACATTTATTTATTAATATAATACTAAAATCACATTTAGTACTTTATAAATCAAGATAATTTCACTTAATCCTTTTAAGGTTACCATTCGGCTACTAATATTCCTTTCCCTAAATGATTAATTTCTTTCCATATTCATGCTTATTTCATGCTTAAACATCATCTAGTAGCATTATCTTAAATTATTTCACATTTCTCTTTAATTTCACATTGTTACATAATGTAATTTCTACATTAAAATTAAAAAAACTAAATGAAATTGAGTGTAGTTTGTATCCACATACCTCAATTCTTGTTCTTCACACTTTATTCCTCATTTTCCTTGTCTTCCATCATTGACACACCATGATCTTCCTTATTTTTCCTAAGTGGCCGAATTCCTTATGATAGTTGATAAGTGTGAATTATATATTGTTTTAGTATGTTTTAAGTGTTTTTATATAGTTAATTTGGTTTAATTTTGGGTAATTTATAGTTTAAATATTTGTAATTGTGTTTTAAGAGATAATTATAAATTTTGGTATTTTTTAGGATTAATTTGCAAGAAAAAGGACTTAATTGCAAAAAGGCAAGAAGATTTGGACCAAAACCATGAATTTGGAAAATTCATGTTATAAAATGTTTGTGGAGTCCAGTAAGGATCAATTGGCTATGTATCTTTGTGCCTAAAATTTTAAGTGGCCGTGCGTTGAAGAATTAGAGCTTGTTTGGCCGTATGTCTCTAGCATATAAAGAATTGCTTGGCCGTGCAACTCATTTTGGGAGAAGTCATGCATGGTAGTGCATGAGGAAAGGAGAACCATCAATTGAATGTGCACTTCCTTGGGGAAGAATGCACGGCAGTGCATCTAGCAAAGGCAATTCTCAAGTGGCCGTGCAAAGAAAACTCTAATGCTGCGAAGGATTTCCTAATTAAAAAGAATTCTTTTCCTACTTTAATTTAGGAAGTTTAAAAGGATTCTACAACTTGCTTTCCCTATAAATAGAAGACTGAAGCACCAAAGAAAAATCAATCATCAATTATAAAAGAATTCAATAGTTTCTAGTTTTACATCATTTTTTATTTTCTTAAAGCTTTGTTTTAGTTTTTAAGCATGCATAATGAGTAGTTTTCTTTAACTTTAGCTAAAAGATACTTGAATCCTTAACTTTTATTGTTATGACTTAAGCTTGTAATTAATGTTTATGCAAGTTTTGATTATTTTTTAGTTCTAAAGCACAGTCTTATCATTATTTAGATAAAGTTTGATTGTTAATTTGTTTAATTATTGGTTAATAATTGATTTTTAGTTTAATCATTGATATATATGTTCTTTGGTTAAATTACTTAGGTTAATGCATGATTATATTCTTCATTAGATATGGTTTTATTTTAATTAAGGTAAGTTAAGATTAAGAGAGTGTTAAAGAGTAAGCCCTAAAGCCCATGTAAAAGGGATGTATTTCATATGTATGAATTCATATTCTTAATAAAAGGCATTATTCATTTATTAATGCTATGTTTAAATACATGAGTTTGTAAATTTTAAATTAATAAATAAAGTCCTTAATATTATAAACACAGTGCAAAGGGAATCATGAAAGTGTTCATGATATGAGATGTCTATTGCATGCAAATGTGTTAATATCTAAATATCCCTAGTCATAGAATTAACAAGATAGGACATTGTTAATTCGGACAGATTAGCACATGTTATGCTTTTTGAATGGTTCAAGAAGTGGTTCGACTTACCCTTTGTTTTAAGCCCAAAATTGATTTTTTAATTATTTAATATGATTAATTAATTAAATAATCAATTGATTTCCCTTTTGGCTCGGGGAAATCAATGTAGTAAAGTCCATAACTACACCATATTTGTATGCTTATATTTATGTGATAGATATAGGATGCATACCAATGTATGCCAACCATGTATGATGAAACTTAATTAACCAAAATTCCTTAAACAAATACTAATGTATATAAGGCTTCCATTAATTGGAGGAGAACCAGAGTTCTTTATAGTGTGGGTTGTTGACCACAGTCAAGCTCACATTATATCGAATATGTTCGAATCTAATTAAATGAATCATCTTAGCTAGCACATTAGCTTGTTAACCACAGTCAAGACTAATGGTTCTAGAGGTAAGATTAGGGAATGCATATATGATATGCATGTATCAAGAGTTGATAACCTAATGATCCAATAGTTGTGTAGAGACACCATTGGTATAGAGATACCTACCTTTCAAGGGTATGGATTTTGGCTTGTTGACCACAGTTAAGGTCAAATACATATCAAAGGTTGGTTATTGGCCCACTAAGAAAACCATCGGGTTTTCTCGGATTATATAGTGAGGGCTATTAATTCACAATAAAATAGTGGGAGTAAATTGATTAATTAAAGACCTAATTAATGCATACATATATATGAACATACTCTCATATATTTTCTTTTCACATCAAGTCATCATCATGAGCACATCAAACATTAACATATGATCAATTTTGGATAACAAGCTGGTTGGCAGCAACTATTCTGACTGGATCAGATAAGTGAGAATTGTTCTCAGAACTGAAAATATCCATTATGTCTTGGATAAAGGTCCACCATCACTTCCATTAGATGATGCCATTGATGAGATCAAGAGCACTTATCGAAAATACATGCAGGATAGTGAAGTAGCGGCATGTCTGATGTTGGGTGCTATATGATGCTGGGTGCTATGTCCTCAGAGCTTTAAAAGCAAAATGAGATGATGGATGCTAGAACCATCATTTTGCATCTAGAAGAGTTTTATTATTCTCATGCTAGAATTGAACAATATGAGATTGCTCGAGCTCTGTTTAGCTGCAAAATGGTGGAAAGCACTTCGGCTGCTACTCATGCATTAAAGATATATGGGTATATTGAGCATTTGAGTATACTTGGATATGTAATGGATAATGATCTATACATAGATTTGATTTGGCTCCAAGTTATGCACCTTTCATGCTTAACTTCAATATGAACAAGATCTAAGTAACCATTCCTGAGTTAATCAACATGCTCAAAACAGCTGATGGATCCTTTAAGAAGGATTCAAAAAGTATCATGGTTGTCACTTCTGCTAAAGACAAGAAGTAGAAGAAGAAGAAGATGACCAAGGCATAGCCAAAGCATGGTGTGGTTTCCAAGAAGAAGGTTGCCAAGAAAAAGAATCCTAAAGGAACTTGCTTCCATTGTGGAAAAGATGGTTATTAGAAGCATAACTGCAAGGCCTATCTAGATTCTCTCAAGGAGAAGAAGCAAGCCTATGCTTCAACTTCAGGTATTCATATGATTGATATTAATACTTATTCTATTGCTTCAAAACAATCTTGGGTATTAGATATCAGATGTGGATCTCATTTATGTTTTTAGTGGGTTTGCCTCATGTTGATTCCTCACACCCGTGTATTAATTTTCTATTGTTTCTCATAGCTTGTCCTTACAATATTTGTTCACTATGTAGATTGAATTTTAAGTTGAGATTTGTGCTTAGCATGAACAAGAGATGGATTAGTGAATCAGAAAAATCCAGTAATAGATGGAGATTCAACTTTTTTTAGCACAAGATTTATGAGCAAATGTATCTATTTACATTATAGTTGTAAGTATATAGTATGACATTTGGGTGATTTTGTTATTGTTATATATGCGTGTATTATTTTAGATATACAATTAACGATGATATCCATTTGTAAATAACAATTATTTTATGAATATATATATTTTTGTATTAAATATTAAGTAGTCTATAAATATAAATTTATCAAATGTGGCTTGTCATTTAAATGAAATTTTTATATTAATTTAAAAATAAAAAAATAATTTTAATTTAGCGAGGAATTAGCATTTTTGAATAAGAGCTATTTAGCATCAATAATGTCATAGCAATATTGCGACGAAAATACTGTCGTCGCAAAATTTTGCTTGAACAATATCGTAGCATTATTTTGCTTGAACAATGTCGTAGAAATATTTCAATGAAAATACTGTCGTCATAAAATTTTGCGTGAACATTGTCGTAACAATATCGCGACGAAAATATTGTCGCAAAATTTTGCTTGAACAATGTCGTAGAAATATTGCAACGAAAATACTGTCGTCATAAAATTTTGCGAGAACAATGTCGTAGCAATATTGCGACGAAAAAACTATCGTCGCAAAATTTTGTGTGAACATTATTGTAGCAAAAATGGCGATAAATATTTAGCGACAATGCTCTTTCGTCGCTAAAATTTAGCGACAACTTTTTGTTGTAGCTAGATTTTGCTATAACGACTTTTGTTTCAAAATGAAAGTCATCGCTAAGCTAAAATTATTTAGCGACGAAAAAATACCAGTTAGTGATGACTTTTGTCATTGCTAATTTGCATTTTTTTAGTAGTGAGTTGGAAAGACAGAAATATGTCTACAGTCAGCTACTAAAAAAAACATCTCTGCAACTGTTGTAGGGACTTATCATTTGCCTCTTCCAAGTGGATTAATAGCGGAATTAAATAATTGTTATTATGTTCCAGCTTTATCCAAAAGTATTATTTCTTTCAGTTGTTTATTGAATGATTATGACATTTCTTTAAAAGACAAATGTTGTTATATTTTTAAGAACAATTTGCTTTATGCTAAAGCTATAATTGAGAATGGTATATATGTTCTTGATTTAATTAAAGAAGTGCATAATGTGGATACCAAGAAAATGAAACAAGATAATCTAAATACCTCATATTTATGGCATTGTTGTTTAAGCCATGTAAATGAGAAATGCATGACCAAATTACACAAGTCAGGTGATTTAGGATCATTTGATTATGAATCATTTGATACATGTGAGTCTTGTTTATTAAGAAAAATGATAAAAGCTCCCTTTAATGGTAAAGGAGAATGAGCTAAAATAGTTTTGGACTTAATACATTCAGATGTATGTGGTCCAATGACTACACATGCTAGGGGAGGTTATGCATGCTTCATTACTTTCATAGATGATTATTCCAGGTTTGGATATATCTATCTAATGAAATATAAATCAAAATCATTTGAAAATTTCAAAGAATTTAAAAATGAAGTAAAGAAGTAACTTGGCAAGAGTATTAAGACACTTAGATCAAATCAAGGTGGGGAGTACTTAAGTCAAGAATTTCAAGAATATCTTAGAGATAATGGGATTTTATGTCAATGGAATCCACCATATACACCACAACATAATGGTGTATCTGAAAGGAGAAATCGAACACTATTAGATATGGTTCAATCCATGATGAGCCGAACAGACTTTCCTAAGTCCTTTTGGGGATATGGATTAGAAACTACTGTTTATGTGTTAAATAGAGTTCCTAGTAAATCAGTTGATGTTACTCCATATGAGATATGGAATAACAAAAAACCCACACTTTTTCATATGAAAGTATGGGGTTGTCCTGCTTATGTGAAGAGGACAATGTTAGACAAACTAGATGTTAAGTCTGACAAATGTTTATTTGTGGGATATCCAAAAGAAATGTTTGGATATTATTTCTATCATCCCTTAGAACAAAAGGTCTTTGTTTCAAGGCATGTTGTCTTCTTGGAAAGAGAATTTCTCTTACGAGAGGATAGTGGGAGTAAAATTGAACTTGGTGAAGTTCAAGACCCACAAATAGAAGTAGTTCGATCGATTGAACCCGAACTGAATTTCATAATGATGAGATTACAGTTGAACCTAATTATACACATAATCCTAAAAGATCTACTAGAATGCATTCTATCCCTGTAAGATATGGATTTGACATTGATTTAGATAGAGGCATAATTATAGTAAAGGACAATGAGCCTACAAGCTATCAAGAAGTTTTGAATAGTTTAGAATGTGATTTATGGCTTAAGGCTATGCAGTCTGAAATGGACTCCATGTATGAGAACAAAGTATGGAATTTAACTCAACCACCTGAAGGGATAAAATCCATAGGGTGCAAATAGGTCTTCAAAAAGAAGACCGACATGGAAAGTAATATAGTTACCTATAAAGCTCGCTTAGTAGCAAAAGGCTATCATCAAAAAGAAGGTATTGACAATAATGAAACCTTTTCTCCTGTAGCGATGCTTAAGTCTATAAGAATACTTTTAGCCATTGCAGCTCATTATGATTATGAAATTTGACAAATGGATGTGAAGACAACCTTCCTTAATGGAAATCTGACTGAGGATCTGTATATAACACAACCAGAAGGGTTCACATCAGGAGATGGAAAAAAGTTATGCAAGCTTCAAAGATCCATTTATAGATTGAAGCAAGCCTCTAGGAGCTGGAATATACGATTCAATGAGACAATCAAGGAGTTTGGTTTCTCACAGAATGAAGATGAACCTTGTGTGTATAAAAGGGTCAGTGGGAGTGCAATTGTCTTCCTAGTTCTATATGTGGATGACATATTAATCATGGGAAACGACATTTTTCTTGTCCAATCTGTTAAAATATGGTTATCCAAGCAATTCTCCATGAAAGGCCTTTGAGAAACATCCTATATTCTGGGAATAAGGATATATAAAGATAGATCCAATAGGTTGCTAGGTCTTTCTCAAAGTATATATATAAATAAAGTATTGAAGAGGTTGAATATGAATCTCTCTAAGAAAGGGTTTATACCCATTGTGCATGGAAAATACTTTTCTAAGTCTATGTATCCATAGACACTAGAGGATAGAGAGAGCATGAATAGAATACCATATGCATTAATTGGTTCTATCATGTATACTATGTTATGTACACGTCAAGATGTAACATTTGCTTTGAGTCTCACAAGCAGATTCCAATCCAATTTTGGAGAGGAACACTGGGCAACTATCAAGAATATCCTTAAGTACTTGAGAAGGACTAAGGATATATTCTTGGTATAAGGGGAGGGCAATTTTGAAGTAAATGGGTATACGTATGCCAGATTCCAATCTGACAAAGATGACTGTAAATCACAGTCTGGTTTTGTGTTCATAATGGGAGGAGGGGCAGTTAGTTGGAAGAGTTCCAAATAAGAAATAACTGCTAATTTCACGACAGAAGATGAGTACATTGCTGCTTCGAAAGCAGCCAAAGAAGCATTCTAGATCAAAAAGTTCATATATGAACTAGGAGTTGTGCCTAGCATTGTTGATCCAATTTCTTTATATTATGACAACAATGGAGCCATTGCACAAGAAAAGGAACCACGGTCTCATCAGCGATCCAATCATGTTCTCAGATGCCACCATCTCATAAGGGAAATAATAGCTAAAAATGATGTGAAAATAAAAAGGGTCCCCACATATGATAATGTGGCGAATCCCCTCACTAAAGTACTTTCTTAGATTAAGCATGATCACCATATAAATAACATGGATCTAAGGCATATGAGTGATTGGCTCTAGTGAGAGTGGTAGATTGTTAGAGAGTATGCCCTAGAGCCCATGTAAAAGGAATTTATTTCATATGTATGAATTCATATTCTTAATAAAAGGCATCATACATTTATTAATGCTATGTTTAAATACATGAGTTTGTAAATCTTAAATTAATGAATAAAGTCTTTGATATTATAAAAACAGTGCAAAGGTAATCATGAAAGTGTTCATGATATGAGATGTCTATTGTATGCAAATGTGTTAATATCTAAATATCCCTAGTCATAGAATTAATAAGATAGGACATTGTTAATTCAGACAGACTAACACATGTTATGCTTCTTGAATGGTTCAAGCAGTGCTTCTTGATTATGGAAGATAATCAAAGCTAACATGTGGATGCTTGTTAGAAGAACAAGTTCATTGGAGACCTTCAAAGAGAATTCTCACAGGGATATTAAATCTATGTCAGTGGGGAATCTCTTCATAATGATTGTGCAAGTATCCTTAAACTTGAGATCACCAAAGTTATCTTAAGTAGTAAGTGGTATACTTTGACTCCATAACTGATTACTTCCAACTGAGGGTGAACATAGTTAGGAGGTTGGGTATATCATAACCTACTTGAAGATAGTTGAGTGATTGACAAAGGATTCACCATCCCATATTTATTAAGGGAAGTTATCTCGCATGATTCTATAATTGCCTTATTCATAGAATCTCTGACAAGAGTAATATGCCAAAATGGATAGGGATCCATGAAGGGCATTTTGGGAAAAATGGTTAAATTAATATAACATACATAATTAGATTTATATGAGTTGACAAAAATTCATACTCAGAATCTAATTGAGACAAGAGTGGTGAAAGGAGTAATTGCACGGTAACTGTTTCTGTGGAAGGGTATAGTCAAACCACTTGACTTTTCTGACATTTGGGTAGTCATAATGTCTAGCTAGAGGCCGCTCATGACTTTTATAATAGTGTATAATGAATATCAATAGGGATTGATAAAATAATTTAAAAAAGTTTAAATCATATGAGTTTTGAATAAAACTCATAATTACATATTATATTGCCAATATGGACAGGAACCCAATAGGTCACACACATATAGAGTAAAGGATAAAATGGTAAAATAACAAGGATAATAATATTTGATATTATTATGGGAGAAGAGAAATGAATAAGAGAATAATTAATTAAAGAGTTCAATTAATTATGATCAAGTAGAATTGTTCGCAGAACTTTTTAGAAATGTTCTGTAAAATGGACCTAATTGAAATATTGTATTTCATAATTAATTATTATTATTGGACTATAAGTATTATAGGGGTGATATAATAATTAATAGATCCATTGGAGAAATTATAAAGGCCCAAATAATTGATTTTGGCACAAAAACCCTCTAAATGAAGGGTTTCACGCCAACTTCAGATAGAAGGCCTTAGAGGCCTAATTTTTGGACCAAAAATAATTAAATATATTTCATAAGTGGATGGATTTGGAATTCATTCGGTTGGTTAAATCCATGTGTATGAATAAAAGGCCTAGTTTATAGGTTTTGTGCATAGTCCTTTATGAATGGACTTAAATTGGATTTAATTGAACCCAAATAAATTATTAATAATTCCAAAAGCCCATTTAATATTTCTCCAGCAATTTTAAAGAGCCCAATCCCATTATGAAGTTAGATTTTTAACCTAACTATAAAAATCCAAGTGATAGGGATTTTAGGGTTAAGTGAACAATTAAGAGAAAAGAAATTCTCTCTCAAAAAAACCTAGCCGCCACTCCCTTGCTAGCATCAAGGGGAATTCAACCAGCCTTGTGGTTCCTCCATTTTTGGTTCATTTATTCTTTCTCTAGTGTGGATTACTCAATGGAGGTGTTCAACTTTGGACACAGCGGTTTGCGATAACCCGGTGAGAAGGAAAATCAACTATTTAACAAAAGTCAAAGGTGATTTTTTCTTATTCTCATTATATTTATATTATAAATTCATGGCAAGATCAGATCTATTGGTTAAAAATTTTAGATTTTGCTTATGTATGTGATGCATGTAACCAATAATTCCCAACAGAAAGGTGTAACTAAGAATAGATGGAAGTTAAATTTACTTGAAAAATAATTTAACAGACATCTAGGAGATTTAATTCAGATCTTTATGCTAAGTATTGGATTATTCTTAATAAGAGAATTTTAATGCTTGGAATGATAATTTTAAGTTAAGTTATCTGGTTTTATTTATTTGGATTCTTCATAATCACTCGTGTTTCTCTTTTGATTAAGTCATAATAATATTAGTTAAGGTGGATAGTCCTTTAGTGAAAGTTACTTTTAAATATTGAATTTTACCTCATTTGATCACTTTTTTTATTATTTCAAATTATTTTACTTTATTTTCAACCTTCAACATCACAAATTTGGGATTTTTTTCTATCTTTTACACTCAAATTCTGTTTTAAAATTCAAATCATTCACACAAACATTATTTTTCCTTGAGTTTGATATTAGAGGGTCATAATTATATTTCCCTATATTACTAGCCGATCTACTATACTTGCTAGACACCGATCAAGTTTTCGAAGCTGTCGTCTGGGATACATTGGTATTTGTTTATTTATCTTGATTTTAAAGTGGATTTTTGTGTGTTTCTCTTCTCTTCTTCATCTATTTTCTGATTTTGTTTTAAATTTTCTTTTAGGTGCTATTGGTTTATGGTGAGAAACAACCCCATTCTACCCGTAGACCTTGAGATTGAAAGGACATTCCATAGGATTAGAAGGCTAAGAGGTAATATGAACAACCCAGAAATAGAACCACCTATGAATGATCCACTGCCACCTAGGATTGAAGAGCAAGACGTACCCCATCAAGCTCTGGGGAATGGGTTTAGACCCAAGACCATTAGGGATTATGCTATTCTTAGGTGGAATGAAGAATATAGAACCATTAGGATCCCTTATTACTAGCCATTTGAGATAAAACCTGCTACCATCATAATGGTGCAAAGAAACCAATTTTTGGGCTTAGACATAGAGGACCCTATATAACACTTGGATATGTTCTTAAAATTTAGTGATACTGTGCAAATTTCAAATGTATCAACTGATGCAATTAGACTGAATCTTTTTTCCATTTACCCTCATAAGAAAAGCTAGGGATTGGTTACATATGCTACCTAATCAATCCATCCATTCTTGGTAGCAAATGCAAGAAAAATTTTTGTGTAAATTTTTTTCACCCTCTAAGACAACCCTTATTAGAAAACAGATCAATGACTTCCAGTAATTTTATGAGGAGCCATTTCATGAAGCATGGAAAAGATTTAGGAGACTTTTAAAAAGCTATCCACATCATGAATTTTTTTGTTTATCAATTAATGCATATTTTCTATGCAGGTGCTAATCAATCAACAAGATCTTTGTTAGATGTAGCTTCAAATGGTAGTTTTATGAACCAAGTTCCTGAAGAAGCATTTTTGCTTCTTGATGAGATGTGTACCAATGATGCTTAATGGGTAACCTCTAGAGCAGCACAAAGAAAATAGGGAGTTCATAATATAGATGAAATAACTATGTTAAAAGCTCAAATGAAACTAATAAGAAAAGAGCATTTAAGAGAAAAAAAATGAGCTTAAAGTTAAAAATGTTTCCATGTTATCTAATGAAGATAATGCTTATGCAGGAAATCAAGGATCTTCGGGAAAAAAGAATGGTAAAGGAATGGTAGAAGAAGTGAATGATTTGAACCCTTATAGTAACACCTATAACCTAGGATGGAGAAACAATCCAAATTTTTCATGGCGAGAAGGTAGCCAAGCATATACTTCAAACTCTCACCCTAGACCTTCCTTTAACCATAATCAACCTTCAAATAACCATCCCCTATAAAAAATCAAGCTCAACCACATTATCCAAATACATACCCATCACAATTATACCATCAACCACCAGGATTTCAAAAGTCTCAACCTCCACCTTCACAAGAGAAGAAATCAAACATAGAAGAGATGATTGCAAATTTCATGACCTCCCAAAATTTAATCTTAGCCAATCAAGATGCTAGATGGAAATCATAAGACATTTGGATAAGGAACCAAGAGACATCCATTAGGAATATAGAAAAACAAATGGGGCAACTTGCTAACTCATTATCCAACCGGACTCAAAGAACATTCCCATCTAATGTCGACTGCAATTCAAAGGAGAAAGTTAAAGCAATCACCTCAAGAAGTGGAAAGGAGTTAGAAAATACTAATACTGGTAAGAATTCCTCTCAAAGGGTGGAACCAACAACCGAGGTAAGTATTCCTAATTCTAAAAATATTGAGAAAGTACCTTCTACAGTTGAGAAGGGTAAAGGTAAGGAAAAACTTATTTCTACTGTGCTCGATGAATCTTAATTACCTTTTCCTATTCTAGCTAGAAAAGAGAAGCAAAATGAATAATTAACTAGATTTTTAGACATGTTTAAAAAGCTATATATAAATTTACCATTTGCTAAAGCTTTGTTACACATGCCTAAATATGCTAAATTCATTAAAGAACTCTGCACTAATAAAAAGAAGCTAGAAGGTATAGGAATTATTCAATTATCCAGTAATTGTAGTGCTATATTAACGAACAAAATTTTTGAAAAATTGGAAGATCCTGGTAGTTTTACATTGCCTTGTGAATTCGGAGGGAATTTTGTTAGACATGCTTTGTGTGATTTGGGTGCTAGTATTAACTTGATGCCTTATTCAATTTATAGGAAATTAAACTTAGGAGATCTTAAAGAAACCCGAATGACACTTCAATTGGCGGATAGATCAGTGAAGAAACCGAAGGGTATGATTGAGGATTTGTTGGTAAAAGTAGGAAATTTTATCTTTCCTGTGGATTTTGTAGTAATGGATATGGAGGAGGATAGAAAGGTGCCCTTGATCATATGTAGACCATTTTTGAATATGGAAAGAGCTTTAATTGATGTTCATGGGAAAATGGTCACCTTGAGATTCAACGAGAAAGAAATGGTCTTTAATGTACATAAGGTTTTAAAACATCCCTCTTATAACTTTAAAGAATCCATTTTTTTTATTGATGGTGTTGAGAGTGTGTCAATACAAAGCAAGAGGAAATCATTCTAGATGATGAGCTTTAAGAATGTTTGATGCATGCAAAGGAAACAAAGGAATTAGAAGCAAAGGAAAAGGAGTTGATACACGACTTAGAAAAAGAGTACGGTGAAAATGAAAAGATGGAGGATGAATCGTCCCCTCCTAAGGGAGAAAATTCTGAACTTAAAACACTTTTATCTCATTTGAAATATGTTATTTTAAAGGATAATGCAAAATCAATAATCATTTCATCTTTATTGATAGGTTTAGAAGAAGCAATGCTCATTGAGGTCCTCAAGAAGCATAAAGGAGTAATTGGTTGGGTGACATCTGACATAAAAAGGATTAGCCCCAGTTATTATATGTACCGGATACCTATGAAAGATAATTTCAAACCGGTAGTACAACCCCAAAGATGACTAAACCCAACAATGCAAGAAGTGGTGAAAAAGGAGGTACTCACACTCCTTGATGTAGGTATTCTCTATCCCATTTCTGATAGTAGTTGGTTAGTCCGGTTCAATGTGTACCTAAAAAAGGGGCAATGACTATAATAACCAATGAAAATAATGAATTAATTCCTACACGTATGGTAATGAGATGGAAAGTATGCATAGAAGACCATTTTCCATTGCCCTTTATTGACCAAATGTTAGAAAGACTGGTAGAAAATAGATTTTACTATTTCATATATGGATATTTGGGGTATATGCAAATATCTATAGCCCCGAAAGACCAAAAAAAGACCAAATTCACATGTCCATATGGAACATTTGCATATAAAAGGATGCCTTTTGGTCTTTGTAATGCCCTTGCCACATTTCAACGATGCATGGTCGCCATATTTCATGATTTTATTGAAAATTTTATGGAAATTTTTATGGATAATTTCACATTATATGGCTGTGATTTTGAGTCTTGTTTAAATAATCTAGCATTAGTCTTAAAGAGGTGTCAAGAGACTAACCTTGTTCTTAATTGGGAAAAATATCATTTCATGGTTAGAGAAGGAATTATCCTAGGACATAAAATCTCTGAGAAAGGCATTGAAGTTGATAAAGCAAAAGTAGATGTAATAGAAAAATTACCTCCTCCAACTAGTGTTAAGGGTATTAGAAGTTTTCTTGGTCATGTTAGGTTTTATCGTCAGTTTATTAAAGATTTTTTTTAAATCGTTAAGCCATTTTCTAATTTATTACTGAAGGATGCTGCATTTAACTTTGATGCTGAGTGTTTACAGGCTTTTAATTTATTAAAGCAAAAGTTAGTAAGTGCACAGGTCATAGCATCACCCGATTGGAGTTTACCTTTTGAAATCATGTGTGATACTAGTGATTATGCAGTCAGAGCATTCTTAGGATAGCGAAAGGAGAAAATTTTTTATACCATCTACTATACAAGTCATACACTCACCAGAGTTCAAGTCAACTACACTACCACGAAGAAAGAACTCTTAGCAATAGTATTTTTTTTTGAAAAATTCAGATCTTATCTCCTAGGTTCCAAGGTTACTGTTTGGTCAAATCATGCTGCATTGAGGCACCTTTTTGTAAATAAGGATTCCAAACCAAGTCTTATCCGATGGGTTTTGCTACTGCAAGAATTTGACGTTGAGATAAAGGATAAAAAAGGAGCTAAGAATTTTGTAGCTGACCATCTATCTAGATTGGATCATGCTAGCATTGAAAAGGAAGAAATTTCTGATTTATTCCCGATGAACACATTTGTACTTTTTATACTTATGAAAATTAAGTTCCATGGTATGCTAATATAGCCAATTTTCTTACAGGCAGTTATCTTCCTAAGGGGTTTACTTGGCAATAAAAGAAAAAGCTTCAAGAAAATGCCAAACACTACCTTTGGGATGCTTCGTATCTCATCAAAATTTGCTCGGACAACTGCTTAGACAATGTGTACCGAAAATCGAACAGGAAGATATTATGCGGCAGTGCCATGAAGGAGAAGTTGGAGGCCACCATGGACCTAATCGGATGGTATAAAAGGTCATCCAATCAGGTTTCTTTTGGCCTACTTTATTTCAGGATGTCAAATATTTTATTGAAATATGTGATAGATGTCAATGGGTTGGTAATATTTCTAAACATGATGAAATGCCTATGAATAATGTGCTTGAAGTAGAAATTTTTGATGTTTGGGGTATAGATTTTATAGGTACATTCCCAAATTCCTTTGGTTTTGAATATATTTTAGTAGCTATGGATTACGTTAGTAAATGGGTCGAAGCCACATCTATTAGAACTTGTGATGCCCGAATAGTTCTTGAATTTATTAGAAAGAATATTTTTACTAGGTTTGGAGCACCAAGAGCTATAATAAGTGATGGAGGCAAACATTTTGTCAACCATCAATTTATAACTTTGCTTAGGAAATTCGGAGTCAAATACAAGATAACTATCCCATATCATCCTCAGGAAAATGGGCAAGTAAAAGTGTCTAATATGGAGCTGAAATTAATTCTAGAAAAAATAGTTATCAATTCTAAGAAGGATTGGTCTCAAAAATTAGATGAGGCTCTATGGGCCTATAGAACTACATTTAAAATCCCTATAGGCATGTCTCCTTATAGAATGGTTTTTGGAAAAACATGTCATCTTTCAGTCCAATTAGAGCATAAAACTTATTAGGCTACAAAATTTCTTAACTTTGATTTGAGAAGTGCAGGGGAAAAGAGAAAATTGCAGCTCAACGAACTTGATGAAATTTGGCAATGGTCATATGACAATGCAACACTGTACATAGAAAAGACCAAATGTTGGCATGACAAGTGGTTAAAGGTAAAAGACTTTGTTCTTGGTATGTTAGTGCTCTTATATAATAGTCGTCTTTGATTGTTTCCAGGAAAACTCAAATCCAAGTGGCTTGGGCCATATCAAGTCTTGGCAATCAATAAATTTGGCATTGTGACAATTAAAAATCCAAGAGATGGTCATGAATATAAGGTGAATGGTTATCGACTCAAACCGTATCGAATTGGACAACATGAAGGTTGTTGAGGCAACCATGGTTCTTCAGGACTACTAAAATACGATTTGGATAGTCTAGCTGAGGACTCTAAACTCAGAATGTTATCTTTTCTCTCTCTTTTATTTTTAGTTGATTTTTGATTCTTGAGTGTTCTTGTATGTGTCATTAATTTTGATTCATGAAAAAATTGGAGATGTGGTTTAAACATGTTTTTTTAAGGAAAATATTATGGTTATTTGGTTTTTCATAAGATCACTTGAGTTTTTAATCAGATGTGTTTCAAGTTAAGGAAAAAAAATTCAAGTTTTTAATGGAAAATACAAGTTTTAAAATGCATTTCAGTTTAATTCCTTCAGAAAAAGTTTTTTCAAAGCATGCTTCCCAGCCCCATGCATTTCACGCGCCCATGTAGTTTTCCTTGCTGCCCAAGCTCGATCGTGCATTGTCCATTTGCCTGGTAGTAGCCCTGCATGCACCAGCATGTTTTCTCCCCTAAGTTTTGTGCTACCGTGTGTCTCTCACCCTGCCTTACCCCATTCAAGCACGGACCTACGCGTGGCATTGCCTACGGCTCATGCGTGGCCGTATATGATAGTACTGCCCCCTTTAAAATCCATACGATTTTTCATTTTTGTTCTTGCTTACCTCTTTATTTCTCTTGCACTCCCACATCTCCTCCACTCCTAAAACACCTCCACGGCCATGCACCACTACAAATCACCACTTTCTCTTCTCCGACCACCATTCTCTCTCTCATTTGCTTTATTTTTCTCTCTCCTCTTTACATTTTCCTGTTAGAGAGTATGCCCTAGAGTCCATATAAAAGAGATGTATTTTATATATATGATTTCATATTATTAATAAAGGCATCATTCATTTAATAATGCTATGTTTAAAAACATGAGTTTGTAAATCTTAAATTAATAAATGAAGTCCTAGATATTATAAATACAGTGCAAAGACAATCATGAAAGTGTTCATGATATGAGATGTCCATTGCATGCAAATGTGTTAATATCTAAATATCCCTAGTCATAGAATTAACAAGATAGGACATTGTTAATTCAGACAGACTAGCACATGTTATGCTTCGTGAATGGTTCAAGCAGTGGTTCTCATAACTATGATTATGGAAGATAATCAAAGCTAACATGTAGATGCGTGTTAGAAGAACAAGTTCATTGGAGACCTGCAAAGAGAATCCTCACATGGATATTAAATCTATGTTAGTGAGGAATCTCTTCATAGTGGTTGTGCAAGTATCCTTAGACTTGAGATTACCAAAGTTATCTTAAGTAGCAAGTGGTATACTTTGACTCCATAATTGATTACTTCAAACTGGGGATGAATATAGTTAGGAGGTTGGGTATATCATAACCTACTTGAAGTTAGTTTAGTGATCGATAAAGGATTCACCAACTCAGATTTATTAAGGAAAGTTATCTCGCATGATTCTATAATTACCTTATTCGGAGAATCTCTAGCTAGAGTAATATGCCAAGATGGATAGGGATCCAAGAAGGGCATTTTGGATATAATGGTTAAATTAATAGAACATACATAATTAGATTTATATGAGTTGATAGAAATCCATACTCAGAATCTAATTGAGATAAGTGTGGTGAAAGGAGTAATTGTACGGTAATTGTTTCTATGGAAGGGTATAGTCAAACCACTTGACTTTCCTGACATTTGGGTAGTCATGATGCCTAGCTAGAGGCCAATCATGACTTGTATAATAGTGTATCATAAATATCAATAGGGATTGATAAAATAATTTAAAGAAGTTTAAATCATGTGAGTTTTGAATATAACTCACAATTACATATTATACTGTCAATATGGTCAGGAACCCAATAGGTCACACACATATAGAGAAAAGGATAAAATGGTAAAATGACAATAATAATAATATTTGATATTATTATGGGAATAGAAAAGTGAATAAGAGAATAATTAATTAAAGATTTTAATTAATTATGATTAAGTAAAATTGTTCGTAGAACTTTTTAGAAATATTATGTAAAATGGACCTAATTAAAATATTATATTTAATAATTAATTATTATTGGAATATAAGTGTTATAGGGATGATATAATAATTAATAGATCCATTGGAGAAATTAAAAGAGGCCCAGAAGATTGGTTTTGGCGCAGAAACCCTCTAGAGGAAGGGTTACATGCCAAACCCTAATAGAAGGCCTTAGAGGCCTAATTCTTGGACCAAAATAAATTAAATATATTTCATAAGTGTTATGGAGCCTACATATATACTTTTGATGGATTTAGAATTTATTTGGGTGATTAAATCCAAGTGTATGCATGAAAGGGCCTAGTTTGTGGGTTTTGTGCATAGTCTTTTATGAAAGGATTTAAATTGGATTTAATTGAGCCCAAATAAATTATTAATAATTCTAGAAGACCATTTAATATTTCTCCAATTATTTTAAAGAGTCCAATCACATTATGAAGTTGGATTTTTCAACCTAACTATAAAAATTCAAGTGATAGGGATTTTAGGGTTTAGTGAACAATTAAGAGAAAAAGAAATTCTCTCTATCAAAAACCCTAGCCGCCACCCCCTTGCTAGAATCAAGGAGAATTTGGCCAGCCTTGTGTTTCCTCCATTCTTGGTTCATTTATTCCTTCTCTAGTGTGGATTACTAATTGGAGGTGTTCAATTTTGGACATTATGGTTTGCAACAACCCAGTGAGAAGGAAAATTATCTGTTCAACGAAAATCAAAGGTGAAATATTGATTTCTGGATGTATGTGATCAAATATATAAAAGGAAAAATAAAAACGGTTCTTTTGAGAAAAGAATCATTATGTTTGGCATGAATGGCTTTTATTTTTCAATAAAGTTTAGGGGCTGTTCTAAATTAAATTTTTATTGATCCAATTTAAAATTATTTTGATGATAATTTATGTGTTTAATATGTGATATGAAGCCATAGGATCAAACAAAATTAAAATCGAACAAGTTTTGCATGAAAACTAGTTTAATCGAAAAGTTCGATAAATTGGTGTTCTTGATGTGTTCTTATTTAGAACGATTTTTAATCTTCTAAATCTAATATATCTGATATATTAATGTGTTTTTAATTAATTGTAGTAATTAAAATGGACCTTGAATTAATTGGATTAATTTTAATTCATTAAAACCACTCAATGGGCTTAATTATGTTTGTGGACTTGGTTTAAATTAGTGAATGACTTGGTGGGCCCAAGGATCTGATTTAAATTAAATATTATAAACTATAATTAATTTTATTAATGTATTTTAAGGGCTGGAGTAGGCTTGGCTTATTCCAAAAGGCCCAAATGGTCCAATAGATACAAAACTAGTTTGTGTGTGAACACATCTTAGGGTTTAATTTTGTGGGTTTCGGCCTACCCTTTATTTTAAGCCCAAAATTAATTATTTAATTATTTAATATGATTAATTAATTAAATAATCAATTAATAATCAATTGTATTGATAATTAAGGCAAGAACACATGCATGCAAAAATGTTTCCTAAAATAAAAGTTTCCAAAATGGAAAAAGTTTTCTAATTTGATCACATTATTAAAATAACTCAAAAGTAAGTTTCAAGAGTTGAAACATAGTTTGTATTCCATTATATGGTTTTACTTTATGTATTATAAATGTATATAAGGGTGTATGATTAGCATGATGGATAGTTATGGACAAGGCCTAATATGATTCAGTATAATGCATGTTTCGGCCCAATAAGGACTTTCATGTCCAAACCTCTTGTTTTTGGTTTGTATTTATTTTTCAAATTGTAATATGTAATTAGATTACTTAGATTAGAATTAGATATAGAGATAGAGACCACTATCAAGGAGCAAGATGGGCCGGATGAAGATCCAACAAGATTGAAGATAATGTAATTATTTTTACTTGTTTGAATCATGCATATTACCTAGGTGTGACCTTTTGATTTTCCTTTTGGCTTGGGGAAATCAATGTAGTAAAGTCTATAACTATACCATATTTGTATGCTTATATTTATGTGATAGATATAGGATGCATACCAATGTATGCCAACCATGTATGATGAAACTTAATTAACTAAAATCTCTCAAACTAATACTAAGGTATATAAGCCTTCAATTAATTTGAGGAGAACCAGAGTTCTTTATAGTGTGGGTTGTTGACCACAGTTATATCGAATATGTTCGAATCTAATTAAATGGGTCATCTTAGCTAGCCCATTAGCTTGTTGACCATAGTCAAGGCTAATAGTTCTAGAGGCAAGATTAGGGAATACATATATGATATGCATGTATCAAGAGTTGATAACCTAATGATCCAATAGTTGTGTAAAGACAAAATTGGTATAGAGATACCTAACTTTCAAGGGTATGGAGTTTGGCTTGTTGACCATAGTCAAGGTCAAATTACATATCAAGGATTGGATATTGGCCCACTAAGAAAACCATCGGGTTTTCTCAGATTATATAGTGAGGGCTATTAATTCACAATAAAATAGTGGGAGTAAATGGATTAATTAAAGACCTAATTAATGCATACATATATATGAATATTAATATACGATCAATCTTCACATGTAGGTCATTATCATGAGCACATCGAACATTAATATACGATCAATCTTAGATAACAAGATGGTTGGTAGCAACTATTCTGACTGGATCAGACAAGTGAGAATTATTCTTAGAGCTGAAAAGATCCATTATTTCTTGGATAAAGATCCATCACCACTTCCATCAGATGATGCCATTGATGAGATCAAGGGCACTTATCTAAAATACATGAAGGATCGTGAAGCAGCAACATGTCTGATGCTGGGTGCTGTGTCCTCAGAGCTTTAGAAGCAACATGAAATGATGGATGCTAGAACCATCATTTTGCATCTAGAGGAGCTTTATTCTTTTTAGGATAGAACTAAGCAATATGAGATTGCTCGAGCACTATTTAGCTACAAAATGGTGGAAGGCACTTCGACAGCTACTCATGCATTAAAGATGTATGGGTATATTGAGCATTTGAGTAGACTTGGCTATGTAATGGATAATGATCTATGCATAGATTTATTCTTGTACTCATTGGCTCCAAGTTATGCACCTTTCATGCTTAACTTCAACATGAACAAGATCCAAGTAACCATTCATGAGTTAATCAACATGCTCAAAATAGCTAATGGATCCTTTAAGAAGGATTCAAAAAGTGTCATGGTTGTCACTTCTACTAAAGGCAAGAAGCAGAAGAAGAATAAGATGACCAAGGAATACCCAAAGCATGGTGGGGTTTTCGAGAAGAAGGTTGTCAAGAAAGAGAATCCCAAAGTAACTTGCTTCCATTGTGGAAAAGATGGTCATTAGAAGCATAATTGCAAGGCCTATCTAGATTCTCTCAAGGAGAAGAAGCAAGCTGATGCTTCAACTTCAGGTATTCATATGATTGAAATTAATACTTATTTTATTGCTTCAAAATAATCTTGGGTATTAGATACTGGATATGGATCTCATTTGTGTAATGATCTATAAGGGCTTATAAGCAGTAGAAGAGTTGGAAAGGCAAAAATATGTCTACAGTCAGCTACTGGACAAAACATCTCTACAATAGTTGTGGGGACTTACCATTTGCCTCTTCCAAGTGGATTAATACTAGAATTAAATAACTGTTATTATATTCCAGCATTATCCAAAAGTACTATTTCTTTTAGTTGTTTATTAAATGATTATGACATTTCTTTAAAAGACAAATGTTGTTACATTTTTAAGAACAATATGTTTTATGCTAAAGCTATCATTGAGAATGGCATATTTGTTCATAATTTAATTAAAGAAGTACATAATGTGGATACCAAGAGAATGAAACGAGATAATCTAAATACCTCATATTTATAGCATTGTCGTTTAGGCCGTATAAATGAAAAATGCATGACCAAATTACACAAGTTAGGTGATTAAGATCATTTGATACATGTGAATCTTGTTTATTGGGAAAAATGACAAAATATCCCTTTATTGGTAAATGAGAACGAGCTAAAATGGTTTTGGACTTAATACATTCAGATATATATGGTCCATTAACTACACATGCCAGAGGAGGTTACTCCTACTTCATTACTTTCATAGATGATTATTCCAGGTTTGGATATATCTATCTAATGAAATATAAATCAGAAGCATTTGAAAAGTTCAAAGAATTCAAAAATAAAGTAGAGAAGCAACTTGGCAAGAGTAGCAAGACACTTAGATCAGATTGAGGTGGAGAGTACTTAAGTCAAGAATTTCAAGATTATCGTAGCGATAATGGGATTTTATCTCAGTGGACTCCACCATATACACCACAACATAATGGTGTATCTGAAAGGAGAAATCGAACACTATTAGATATGGTTCAATCCATAATGAGCCGAGCATACTTGCCTAAGTCCTTTTAGGGATATGCACTAGAAACTGCTGTTTATGTGTTAAACAGAGTTCCTAGTAAATCAATTGATGTTACTCCATATGAGATATGGAATAACAAGAAACCCACACTTTCTCATATGAAAGTATAGGGTTGTCCTGCTTACGTGAAGAGGACAGTGTCAGACAAACTAGATGTTAAGTTTGACAAATGTTTATTTGTGGGATATCCAAAAGAAACATTTGGATATTATTTCTATCATCCCTTAGAACAAAAGGTATTTGTTTCAAGGCATGTTGTCTTCTTGGAAAGAGAATTTCTTCTACGAGAGGACAGTGGGAGTAAAATTTAACTTGGTGAAGTTCAACACCCATAAATAGAAGTAGATCAACTGATAGAACCCGAAACTGAATTTCATAATGATTAGATTACAATTGAACCTGATTATACATAAAATCCTAGAAGATCTACTAGGATGCATTCTATTCCTATGAGATATGGATTTCACATTGATTCAGATAGAGGCATAACTGTAGCAGAGGACAATGAGCCTACAAGCTATCAAGAAGTTTTAAACAGTTCAGAACGTGATTTATGGCTTAAGGCTATGCAATTTGAAATGGACTCAATGTATGAGAACAAAGTATAGACTTTAACTCAACCACCTGAAGGGATAAAATTTATAGGGTGCAAGTAGGTCTTCAAAAAGAAGACTTACATGGAAGGTAATATAGTTACCTATAAAGCTCACTTAGTAGCAAAAGGCTATCATAAAAAACAAGGTATTGACAATAATGAAACCTTTTCTCCTTTAGCGATGCTTAAGTCTATAAGAATACTTTTTATTATGATTATGAGATTTGGCAAATGGATGTGAAGATAGCTTTCCTAAATAGAAATTTGACTAAGGATGTGTATATGACACAACCAAAAAGGTTCACATCAGGAGATGGCAAAAAGGTATGCAAGCTTTAAATATCCATTTATGGATTGAAGCAAGCCTCTAGGAGCTGGAACATACGATTCAATGAGACAATTAAAGAGTTTGATTTCTCACAGAATGAAGATGAACCTTGTGTGTATAAAAGGGTCAGTGGGAGTGCAATTGTCTTCCTAGTTCTATATGTGGATGACATATTAATCATGGGAAATGACATTTCTCTTCTCCAATCTATTAAAATATGGTTCTCCAAGCAATTCTCCATGAAAGACCTTGGAGAAACATCCTATATTCTAGGAATAAGGATATATAGAAATTGATCCAATAGGTTGCTAGGTCTTTCTCAAAGTACATATATAGATAAAATATTAAAGAGGTTCAGTATGGATCTCTCGAAGAAAGGGTTTATACCCATGGTGCATGGGAAACACCTTTCTAAGTCTATGTGTCCACAAACACTAGAGGATAGAGAGAGCATGAATAGAATACGATATGCATCTGTAATTGGTTCTATCATGTATGCTATGTTATGTAAACATCCAGATGTAGCATTTACTTTGAGTGTCACAAGCAGATTCCAATCAAATTTTAGAGAGGAACATTGAGCAGCTGTCAAGAATATCCTTAAGTACTTGAGAAGGACTAAGGATATATTCTTGGTATATGGGGAGGGCAGTTTGAAAGTAAATAGGTATACGGATGCCAGCTTCCAATCTAACAAAGATGATTGTAAATCAAAGTCTAGTTTTGTGTTCATAATGGGAGGAGGGGCAGTTAGTTGGAAGAGTTCCAAACAAGAAACAACTACTAATTCCACGACAGAAGCTGAGTATATTGCTACTTTGGAAGCAGCCAAAGAAGCAGTTTGGATTAAAAAGTTCATATCTAAACTAGGAGTGGTGCCTAGCATTATTGATCCAATTCCTTTATATTGTGACAACAATGGAGCCATTGTGCAAGCAAAGGAACCACAATCTCATCAGCGATCCAAGCATGTTCTCAGACGCTACCATCTCATAAGGGAAATAGTAGCTAGAAATGATGTGAAAATAGAAAGGGTCCCCACAACTGATAATGTGGTGGATCCCTTTACTAAAGCACTTTCCCAGATAAAGCATGATCACCATATAAATAACATGGGTTTAAGACATATGAGTGATTAGCTCTAGTGCAAGTGGGAGATTGTTAGAGAGTATGCCCTAGAGCCCATGTAAAAAGGATGTATTTCGTATGTATGAATTCATATTCTTAATAAAAGGCATCATTCATTTATTAATGCTATGTTTAAATACATGAGTTTGTAAATCTTAAATTAATAAATGAAGTCCTAGATATTATGTAAGGCCCCTAACATGACCCTAATTTAATTTGCATATTTTTTTTGAATGGGATTTTTATTTGATTAAGATTTAATTATATGTGAATTTCATATAAGCATGAGTTAAGGGGGTAAATTATCATGTTGATATGTTAATTGCATAAAAATAAAATTCAATAGTATGGTTTAATATTAATTGAGGGTGTAATTGAAGTAAAAAGTATTATTTTGTGGTAAATTTGTAATTTTGGAAATTTAGGGGTCAAATGTGGATAAAAGAATAAATTGAGAGGTTAATTTAAAAGAAAGATTTAATGGATAGGCCAATGTATGAAAAATAAGAAAGGTGGGGTCAAATGTATAACACACAAATTTTAGCTTGGTGAAAGTGTGTCATGCAAAAAGGTTGAGGGACCAAAAGGGATCTTTACCTTGACACTATATAAGTCAAGGTAAAGGAGAGAGAGAGAGGCCATATTTTTTTTGATGAAAACTCAGAAAAATTCTTCCTCTCTCATCACTTTAAGTTCCTTAAGAAATCTTGAAGAAAATCCTTGCATGTATGAGATTTAATCAAGGTTTGGTCATCAAAATTAAGGTAATTGGTTTAGTAAATGTCATCTTCTTCTTCTCCTTCTTTTACATTCAGTTGGGATAGTTGTTGTTGAGTGCTTGAAGTTTAAAATTGATAATGATGATGCTTGTGAAGGAGAAGAGGAAAGTGGGAGGAGAAAAGGGAAAGAAGTGGCAGAGGACTAGGTTAAGGAGAGATAATCGGCCAAGGTATGGGAATTTTAGTGTAATTTGAGTTAGATACCTCAAAATGTATCAATTCAAAATTCTATAGTTAAATACGATATAAAAATACATAATTATAGAAGGGACCAGGCCTTGATTCTGCCTCTAACCATTTTCTATTATTTAATGAAAAATCATGTGAACTGTAAAAATAGGCTTTGGAATAGCTTGTGATTAAATGGTGATAACTTTGTGTAAAATGATCAGAATTATGTAAAGTTAATTTATATGCAAAATAGAATCCTAAGGGCACATTTGATATGAAGGAAGTGTGACCTAAAAATGTAAACAAGCATGTCAAATATTGACTTGAAAATTCATAGGGACTGAATGTACTATTAGGGAATAGACCTTAGTAATTTGGGCTTAACTTTTGGTAGAGATGTTAAAATGCTACAAAGTAAAATTTTGGTTAAACTAGAGGCATGAAAGTGTAACTTTGATGAGAAATTTTTGTCTAAATCTCTCTTAATTTTATGTTATGAATTTTTCTAAGTGACAGCACACATTATTTCTGTTCTATGAACAACCTATAGTATTTTTCAAATATCTCGAGCTATAGGTTAGATATTAAGGTGAATTTTGATGCTCTGGAAACTAGAGCATAGGGGAATAAGATTTTAGAAGATCATTTAGCCTAAAAATGACATCTTCAATTTCATTTGTGGCTCACAAGTTGAGTCCAGAATGCTGCCCTGTGCAGATTTTTACTATACTTTATCTTATGACTTTTAATTAATTGAGTTAAATAGGTGTTTATGTGATTGCAAAATGAATTGGATAGGGCATGTAATATGACTAGGAATAAAGGATCATATGTATACATATACATTCATATGTGTACATAAGTAAAGATTAGTGATGAAAATATCTAACATATATATGTAATTAGATTTGTACATGAGTGTCATATGCAAAATTTATTTATACATATGTAATTCTATAATGAGAAAGTGCATATTTTGACATGTACCTATGCTATGAAATAGGGAATATAATAATATGACGATGTCATATGTATATGCCCATATGGAAACATATCGATATATGTATAGCATATGATTTGAATAATGATAAAGGTACACATATTGATAAAAATGCTTATAAGAATAAGCTTACTATATGCGAATGTACCTACAGGTATGTACATTTATGATTATATATATGAGTGTATGAGCATGTAATTGCCCTATGAGATAGAAAATGTTTAGCATGACTATGAACATGGGAGATGCTTAATGAGAACATGTTCAAGTATAAGTTGTGATGATTATATGTCATGCCTATATGCCGTTATGCAAATTTTATAGTCACAAGGATAGTATGAGCTAGATGTATAACTTTTTATATGAAATGTGCATATATTTGTCTATACACTAGAGAACTTATAGTTTTACAAGACTATGTACATGTGCAAATGGTATACTATGAATACAGTCTTGATGTGTGAATTGAACATGAACATAGTACTTCTTGCAATAGAGTTCAGATATGGATAGATAGGTGCCTATAGGGAAAATTGCAGCTACCATAGTTTTGCCCAATTGGGTCTAAAGTATGTTTGATTTCGTTTGGATCATGAACAGCCCCGTTTGGGTTGTTAGGCGACCTCGTTTGGGTCTGCTTGACCGGTCTAAAGTATAATTCTGCTCCGTTTGGGTCTATAGATTCGATATCTTCAGATATCTCCCATTTTGATACCGAAGTGTATCGATAGTTCCAGTTATCCACTGATAAAACTAAGGCAGGCTAAACTTTATTTATAGTAATGATTATAATTAATCAGTTAAAGTTTATCTTACTAAAAATCGTTACTGTGGATCATATTGTTGGTCTGTCCATAGAAATTATGCTTCATTTGAATATATTCACATGGGAAATTGCCATCTATATGAATTATGAAAATGGAAATATTTGTTACTCTCTTAGGTGTAATGTTTATATATATGATTATATGCTTTAAACTTTAAAGTATATTTTATTATTGACATGTTATGCTGTATATGTTATATCTATATATATCGTGTATTTTGATAACCGCTGTGAGTGGTCATCCATTTTCAGATTTTTCCCACTAAGCTTTAATAGCTAAGCACGGGTTATTTATCCGTGTAGGTTCAGTTATCAAGACTTTTGTTGAGGGACGATGTTTGCATCAGGAAGGGCCAACTACCGACTGTTAAATCTTAATGTAGGATGTTTTTGTATTACTATTATCATAAGTTTTGTATTATGGCAAGTTATCTTATAAAAATGTATCTAACATATGTTAAGTGTTGTAACTCACTAGTAGTAAAGCTAAGAAAGAGTATGTGTGCATGTGATACATAAAGTAGTTTTATATAGTACAATATGCATGATACGTTATACTAAGTATGAAATGAAAAATAGGAATAGACTTGTAGCACGCACATAGGTATATGAAATAGTATGACATGATTAATGGTAATATGATGGTTAAGCAAACATTTTGTATAAACATGATTAATATGATTTAATTTATGAGAATAATACGGTAACTATATAGGGGGTGCTACATATTATAAACACAGTACAAAGGCAATCATGAAAGTGTTCATGATATGAGATGTCTGTTGCATGAAAATGTGTTAATATCTAAATATCCCTAGTCATAGAATTAAAAAGATAGGACATTATTAATTTGGACAGACTATCACATGTTATGCTTCTTGAATGGTTCAAGTAGTGGTTCTCATAACTGTGATTATAGAAGATAATCAAAGCTAACATGTGGATGCTTGTTAGAAGAACAAGGTCATTGGAGACCTGCAAAGAGAATCCTTACATGGATATTAAATCTATGTCAGTGAGGAATCTCTTCATAGCGGTTGTGCAAGTATCCTTAGACTTGAGATCACCAAAGTTATCTTAAGTAGCAAGTGGTATACTTTGACTCCATAATTGATTACTTCCAACTGGGGGTGAACATAGTTAGGAGGTTGGGTATATCATAACCTACTTGAAGTTAGTTGAGTGATCGATAAAGGATTCACCATCCCAGATTTACTAAGGGAAGTTATCTCACATGATTCTATAATTGCCTTATTCAGAGAATCTCTGGCCAGAGTAATATCCCAAGATGGATAGGGATCCATGAAGGGCATTTTCAGAATAATGGTTAAATTAATAGAACATACATAATTAGATTTATATGGGTTGACAGAAATCCATACTCAAAATCTAATTGAGATAAGAGTGGTGAAAGGAGTAATTGCACTGTAACTGTTTCTATGGAAGGGTATAGTCAAACCACTTGACTTTTCTGAAATTTGGGTAGTCATGATGCCTAGCTAGAGGCCAATCATGACTTGTATAATAGTGTATCATAAATATCAATAGGGATTGATAAAATGATTTAAAGAAGTTTAAATCATGTGAGTTTTGAATAGAACTCACAATTACATATTATACTGCCAATATGGACAAGAACCCAATAGGTCACACACATATAGAAAAAAGGATAAAATGATAAAATGACCAGGATAATAATATTTGATATTATTATGGGAATAGATAAGTGAATAAGAGAATAATTAATTAAAGAGTTTAATTAATTATGATCAAGTAAAATTGTTCGTAGAACTTTTTGAAAATGTTCTGTAAAGTGGACCTAATTAAAATATTGTATTTTATAAGTAATTATTATTGGACTATAAGTGATATAAGGATGATATAATAATTAATAGATCCATTGGAGAAATTAAAAGAGGCCCAAAAGATTGATTTTGGCGCAGAAACCCTCCAGAGGAAGGGTTACACGCCAAACAATGATATAAGGCCTTAGAGGCCTAAATCTTGGAGAAAAACAAATTAAATATATTTCATAAGTGTTATGGAGCCTATATATTTAATTTGGATGAATTTAGAATTCATTTGGGTGATTAAATCCAAGTGTATGAATGAAGGCCTAGTTTGTAGGTTTTGTGCATAGTCTTTTCTGAAAGGATTTAAATTGGATTTAATTGATCCCAAATAAATTATTAATAATTCCAGAAGTCTATTTAATATTTCTCCAGTAATTTTAAAGATCCCAATTCCATTATGAAGTTGGATTTTTTAACCTAATTATAAAAATCCAAGTGATAGGGATTTTAGGGTTAAGTGAACAATTAAGAGAAAAAGAAATTCTCTCTCAAAAACCCTAGTCGCCACCCCCTTGCTAGCATCAAGGGGAATTCAACCAGCCTTGTGGTTCCTCCATTCTTGGTTCATTTATTCCTTCTCTAGTGTGGATTACTAATTGGAGGTGTTCAATTTTGGACATTGTGGTTTGCAACAACCCGGTGAGAAGGAAAATCAACTGTTCAACAAAAATCAAATTATTCTTATTAATATTTATATTGTAAATTCATGGCAATATCAAATCTATTGGTTAAAAAATTTTAAATTTCGCTTATGTATGTGAACCGATAATTCCCAACATCCCCTCTTTCTCATCATTTTCTTTCTCTCTTCATTAGGCATTCACGGTTCACACACTTCACCATATATTGTGCAAAATTGTTGAGTTCTTCACTTATAAGTAAGTACATACTCACTTTAATCTCTTTAATGTTGTGTCAATGCCATTTTATGCAATGATTTTTTTAGATTCTAGCCTATGAACTTACATTTTTAGGTCACTTTCAACATGAGATCTATACTTCATACTAGTTTCTTTTGCTAATATGGCTTGTTTTGGACCTAATATGCATGCAATAGATACTTAATATTTAATTTGGTGGAAAATGCACTTCATTATGCTCTTCAATTTGACTCTCAAACATGTGCACATCACATGTTTGATGAAATGTCTCAATGAGTTTATCTTTAGTTTGACTTATTTATAACTCTTTGGATGACATTCTTTTATTCGATATTCATCATTCATCACCTCTCCCATGTCTTGCATGCTTATTTATGTGACTTTATCAATACATGCTTGGGCCATATTTTGACTTATACATTGTGAACTCCTCTTGATTAATTGTCTTGCATGCTTAGTTGATTTATACTCACGTGCTTTACATTATAAGTCTCCTCATTCGACCTTCATCTTTATGTGCATACATTGTGATCCTCTATGAGTTTTCTTGAACATAAGGTGTGTTTTAGTCCATGGTTTACCATGTTATACTCATATTTATGTTTCATTTTTTAGTGGCACCTAAGAGAACTAAGAATCCTGATGTTGCAAGTTCCTCAGGGATCCGTATTCCATCTTATGTGGATAGAGCTAAAGTGGATAAATTTGATTACTTCAGTGCCTGCACATATGTCTAGCTAGCTTACTTAAGTCAGATTTTCCTTCAACATTCTTGTTGGCAACTTGTGGGATGAGGTACTTCCATTGCTTCAGCGTATTGGGTGGAAAGAGTTTACAAATAAGAAACCTAAGGTTTACCCCAATAGGGCACGAGACTTCCTCTACTCATTTGAGTGTTATTTTAAGGGGCACACTAATAATGCAGGTACTACCGAATTCAAGTTTGCAAATAAAGGATATTTATTAGCATTCAAGCAATTTTTAGAATATCTAGGATTTATGCCGAATGCTCTTGTGAAATTGATGGATGTTTCTACTGAATATAATTAGGAGCAAATCCAAGGTCCTTTGCAACTGGAGCTATGGAGAGGAGGTAAATGTAAAGGTCCATGCTTTTTGGGATCATACATTGAGGATAATTCATAGATTTTTAACAAGAAGTGTCTACAATAATCTGAAGAATGCAAGTGCAGTAAATGTTTCACAGGCCATGATTCTTTGGTGTATGGTAGATGGTATTTTTTATCAATGGAGCATTGATCATTGCAAATAAGATTCAGGAATTGCAGAAAATGCCGGATAATGTCAATAGCATCTCCTATGGCCTAATTGCTACAGTTTTGCCAAGTGTAGTTGGTGATCCTACCAGAGGCGATCCAATTGAAGGAGAACTACCATGCATTGATAATACGATGCTTCAAAGAATGAAGATTCTGATTCCTAGGCCATGGTGCCATTAGTCTACTCAGGAGGAGTATCTAAGGGAAAAATAACATTCGTCTTGATGAGCAACCTGATGAGCCTAATGACGAGGCTGCTGCACCAGCTGATAATCCATATGTAGATGAACCAGGAACACCTAAATGGGAAGGTCCTTTTAACCAGTTAAAAAGTCGAATGGATTCTCTACAAATTCGACTTGATCAAATGCAAGGAAGATTTGATACATTACAGGATACGGTTTTGGATGTTAAGATGACTGTTGAGATATTTGTACACCAGTTTTGGCAGCGGTATCCTTGACCTTCACCTTCGTCTGCATAGTTCTTCTCCATTTGCTGTGGATAACAAATTTTTTGGGAGGGGTAGAGCTTAAACTTGTTCAGAGAGTTGATACTTCTAACCTTCTTCAATTTTACTTCATGAATCGGTTTTATTTTGTTTATATGTGTTTTGTTTTGTTTAAAAGTTGATATTTTGTGTTTCCTTTGTGTTAGCAAGTCTGTAAAACTTATTAAAAACTTATGTAGTTCAGCTTTTTCATCTAGTTTGCACAACAACCTAGTTTGCCCAATTTTTTTCTCAAAATTATGAACATGTTGAACTTAAATATTAGAATATGCATGTTTAGAATCTTTGCTTAGCAATAGAACAAATTTTTTGTTTGATAAATCTTTAGATAGTTTAATCTTCAACTTGATAAATATTTGTTAGCTTCTAGTTTCTTGAAAGCACTTAAGACCAGTTTTGAACTTAAAGAAAAATAATGCAATGAAGTAGTGAAGTAAGGAAATTTAGAGCACTAGAACCTTCCTCATCACCCTTCAAAGCGTATAGGCAACTTAAACAACTTAGAATATGATATAGGCAATAATTTTCTTGTTAAGCTTTCTAAAACTTTTTCCTATCCCTATGAAAATTATATCCTTTGTAAGCCAAGCTGAGCCTAAAAAGGGTATGCTTAATGTGTACCATCCATGATTTTCCTTGTTACACTCAAATTTTCTACCATATAACCTCAAAAACTCTTATCTTACCATATGAAATTGGCCACTTTAGGATTAAATGGATTTTTGTGAAGTTAAAATTTTGATGGGTGTAGTAAGAAAATTCTTTAGCATGAATTATTGATGAAGTCAAGTGAAAAATTACCTTGTATCTACCTTGATATTATTCAGGTCTCTTTCAATGTTAGCATTGTGTGAAAAAAAAAAAGCTAGCATCCATGATAAAATCTAGGTGTGGGGTAGTACAAGGAAGGAAAAATATTTGTGACTTCTGAAAGGGTTTAATTTGGGTATATTTTCTCTTAAAAGAGTTTTGGATCATGAAAGTTAAGAAAGTTTGACTTAGTTATTCATTGATTAAGTTAATAAGATTATTAGTTTATTTTATAGTGGCTATTCTTTTTTTGACTATCTTGTGTCCATTTTTTGATAGCTATTACTTTAGCCTTATTACAACCTTTGAAAGACCTATGTGATTTTAAGTTTGTTTTGAGTTGTTTAGCAGAGATGATCTTCGGATTTCGATGTTAAAGGAGAGGCTTATGGTGTCTCTAGAGTTTCAAGTGCGAAACCATTTGTATGCATATGTATACATTCATTCTAAACTTCACTGTGTGGTTGTATTGATGTTTTTATTTATAAAATATTT
Source organism: Excoecaria agallocha (assembly GCA_037975025.1). Taxonomy (NCBI): domain Eukaryota; kingdom Viridiplantae; phylum Streptophyta; class Magnoliopsida; order Malpighiales; family Euphorbiaceae; genus Excoecaria; species Excoecaria agallocha. The sequence continues at coordinate 8,676,558 of CM075810.1, forward strand.
AGAATGATTTGGTCTTGCACACACTCAAGGAAATTAACTTATATTATCTTGATTGAAGTTATTCTATTTAGGGATTATATTAAGTGCTTTTGTTAAAATGTTGAGCTTGGTTATATAATGTATAATTCTTTATTCAAGTTTGATTATTTTGAGAAGTTGGATTGTTCTAATTTGCTCGAGGGCAAGCAAAGTTTAGGTGTGGGGTATTTGATAAGTATGAATTATATATTATTTTTAGTATGTTTTAAGTGTTTTTATATAGTTAATTTGGTTTAATTTTGGGTAATTTATAGTTTAAATATTTATAATTGTGTTTTAGGAGTTAATTATAAATTTTGGTATTTTTCAGGATTAATTTGCAAGAAAAAAAAACTTAATTGCAAAAAGGCAAGAAGAATTGGGCCAAAAATGTGAATTTGGGAAATTCATGCTATAAAATGTCATGGAGTCCAGTAAAGGATCAATTGGCCATGAGTCTTTGTGCCTGAAATTTTAAGTGGTTGTGCATTGAAGAATTGGAGCTTGCTTGGTCGTGTGTCTCTAGCATATAAAAAATTACTTGGCCATGTAACTCATCCTGGGAGAAGTCATGCACGGTAGTGCATGAGGAAAGGAGAACCATCAATTGGCCATGCACTTCCTTGGGGAAGAATGCACGGCAGTGCATCTAGCAAAGGCAATTCTCAAGTGGCCGTGCAAAGTAAACTCCAATGCTACGAAGGATTTCCTAATTAAGAAGAATTCTTTTCCTACTTTAATTTAGGAAGTTTAAAAGGATTCTACAACTTGTTTTGCCTATAAATAGAAGTCTGAAGCACCAAAGAAAAATCAATCATCAATTATCAAAGAATTTAATAGTTTCTAGTTTTACGTCGTTTTCTGTTTTCTTTGTTTTTATTGTTTTCTTAAAGCTTTGTTTTAGCTTTATTTTAGTTTTTAAACATGCATAGTAAGTAGTTTTTTTTTAACTTTTGCTAAAGGATACTTGAATCCTTAACTTTTGTTATTATGACTTAAGCTTGTGCTTAATGTTTATGCAAGTTTTGATTATTTCTTAATTCTAAAGTACAGTCTTATCATTATTTAGCTAAAGTTTGGTTGTTAATTTGTTTAATTATTGGTTAATAATTGATTTTTAGTTTAATCATTGATATACATGTTCTTAGTTTAAATTACTTAGGTTAATGCATGATTATATTCTTCATTAGATATAGTTTTGTGTTAATTAAGGTAAGTTAAGATTAAGAAAGGTGTAACTAAGAATATGTGAAAGTTAAATTTACTTGAAAAATAATTTAATAGACATCTAGGAGATTTAATTCAGATCTTTATGCTAAGTATTGGAATGTTCTTAATAAGAAAATTTTAAAGCTTGGAATGATAATCTTAAGTTAAGTTATTTGGTTTTATTTATCTGAATTCTTCATAATCACTTGTGTTTCTCTTTTGATTAATTCATAATAATATTGGTTAAGGTGGATAGTCTTTTAGTGAAAGTTGCTTTTAAATATTGAATTTTACCTCATTTGATCACTTGCTTTTATTACTTCAAATTGTTTTACTTTATTTTCAACCTTCAACATCACAACTTTGGGATATCTTTTCAATCGTTAACACACAAATTCTGTTTTAAAATTTAAATCATTCACACAAATACAGGTTTTCCTTGGGTTTGATATTAGAGGATCATAATTATATTTTCCTATGTTACTAGCCGATCTAGTAGACTTGCTAGACACCGGTCAATAGTTTTTCATCAAATTCTTCCTTCCTCAATTTTGACACCTAACCTTTGTTCTTTGATTTCTACCACTTAATTCACTTATTTTGAGCTCTTGATAACACCATCAATGGATAGAGGGGCTGAAATTTACTTAGGGAGGTTGAATTTGGTGGAAAAGGTGGAAGAGAATGAAAGAAAAATAGGGAGAAAGAAAAGAGGCCAATTCGGCCTTCATGGAGAGTGGAGAGAGCTAGAGAAAAATAGGGAGACTTCTGGAGATTTAGCAGCATTTTGGGTTATTTATACATAGGCTAATGGGTTGGGTTTACTTAATTAAAATTGTTGGGCCTAACTTAAGTCCAAATTGTATCTTTAACCCCAATTTGCACCATATAATTATTTCTCTAACTTCCCATTACCAATTCTACTTATAATCAATTTCATAATTCTTAAAATAATAAATTAGGACTCTACATAAATTTTTAGGCCAATCAGAGTCCATTTCTTATCCGATTTATTTTCGCTAATCCAATTTAGCCATTTTTTAGAAACCAATGTTCTACTCATCTGAATATTCTGAAATTTTAACGTGAATTTCTAGATATATGCAAAAGATTGTGGTTAAAATTTTAGGTCATTTGAAGATCATTTCGATATCGTTCCAATTTTAGATGAAAATCCCGTTTGCCGAACCACTAAAAATTCAAACTTACCAAAAAAAATAAATTTTCACTTCAAAACAATAATTTGAACCATTTATAATAGATTGGAAAGTTTGGTTATTCTTAGAAGTCATTTACTATTTTTAAATTTTCACTGAAACCTTAATCAACCATTTTTTCCTATCTCTTGATCATTTTCTGAAACTATTGCTCCAATGGTCAGAATGCTTCAATATTTTATCCCATGGATATTAGGGAATTCAAAACCTTGAACATAAAATTTTAGTCCATTCTAACACCATTTCGACATGCTTCTAGCTTCGGCAGCCTAGAAAGTCGGTCCAAAATTTAAAATTTCAAAACTTTAAGAAAATTAATTTTCCATTTTTAATATTTTATTTACATTATTTCTACCATATTCATATGATCGGAATGATTTTCAGAGATCAATGGAATACTCTTAAGCCCGATCAAATTTTCAATCAATCCTTTTCTCGGTACCGAGTAAAAATTTCTCTGTCTGATTTCAGGGTCCATTTAAACTCATTTTTGCATTAAATTGTATAATCAGACTCCATTTAATACCTATTTTCATAATTCACTATCAACCCAAATTTTTGATCAAGTCACCCATCCTCGGTTTCCTAGGCTTGAGCATGTTTAACTTTTACACTTTTTCGAATTTCTTTACTCTTCTCAACTCTATTTGCTCTGAAAGCTACCCCGGGGCTACCTTTCATGCTCTACAATATGTTAGACATATCAGATGCTAGTGTCGGGGCATTACAGTTCCCCCCTCTTATAAAAATTTCGTCCTCGAAAATTTCCTTAATGGCAAGCTGTGAATAGTGTTGATCCTTATTACAAAAGGTTTCACTGTCTTTTCCTATTTTCTTTCTCCTTTGTCTTATATGGCTTTTGCTTACTGCATCTGCCTAAATCTAATCGGTATTTGAACTATTAATACTATTTCTCGGACTATAGGTAATACCATTCCTATGAAAGAGTTGGGGCTTCAAAACTACTGATGTAGCAAACTCGCCACCATCTATGTAAAATGTAAAAATGCTACCGTATGACTATATAAATAGGCAATGCATGAATGCATTGTATGATAGCTATGTCAACATGACCATACTATGTGATTGTTTGACTGGATGACTGTCTGCCTACCTGGCTGACTATCCATAAACACCGTGCATTTGTCTGTATATGCCTAAAATGCATATGCATATGCAACCAACTGAGTGTCAAGCTGGTGGTGACATTTGCTAACTCAATTAATGAGAATAACTAATAAAAGTCATCTCGTTAACTATCAGACTAGCTGAACCCCTCTCTTACTACTATTATTCAGTGAATCTCTCTCTTTCCTAATTCTAAAGCTATAACTACCACTTGAACTGTTAAAAGGGACAGGTAGGTCATATGCATGTGTTACTTTCAACATTTCTTGACTCCTATATACCCACTCCGATCTTTGGATCGGCTAAACCTTGCTCTGATACGATTAAATTGTAACACCCTTAATTTACTTATAATTTCCCTACACTGTCTTCTGATCCTCACCACATTCACATGCCGAACCATGTCTTCATCCCTGCATCTTTAATAACTGTCCCTATCGTAGTCAAACAACCACACGCTAAGCAACCTTGTCGCTTAGTGGTGGACATAACTACACAAAATTTCATTTAAATAAATTTATTATTTCTATTACACTTTAATTTCATATTGTTATCACTTGATTTAGTTTGCTTTTTTGTTGCCATCCTTTCATATTCCGCATTCATTAATTCACAAATGAACTTACTTGGTCAATTTTGCCTATTTTCTTTGAGGCTTACTGTATGTAGAATTTTGTTTAATCCTTTTTAGCTTTGATTTTGTTTGTTTCACTTTTATATTGTTTGCTATTTTTCTTGACTAGCTGTACATTTCGCTGGTTTTTACTTGTTACTGTTTCTTTTGTTTTACCTTTTTGCTATTATCTTTTCGTTAAATATTTCTACCTTTTTATACTAATTTATCTAGCTTTTTTGTTGTTTCTTTCGGTCCGTACTTTATAACTTTCTATCTTCTTACTTCTATATAGTGTCAGTTGTCTAATCATTGATATTTAAGGTTTTCATATTGTATTGACTCAATTTTCATCCTTTTTATTCATTATTGTCTATTAGTTATTGACCATTTTTGTATATGTGTACTTACTATTTAATTCCTGTACATTTTGTTTTGTTTGCCTTATTTTTTTAACTGTTGTGGTTTGATCGGTGTTCATCTTGTTCTGACTGCCTCCCTTTTCTACTATTGCCACTCTGTTTGATAACTATATCGTATTACTTTACTGCCTGATTTCTAATTCCTTTATTCCAATATTTGACTACTTTTATGCCCTTACGTTGTTATTTATTTTCATTTTATGATTTGCCTTGTATTTACACTTATTTTATCATGTCTCCTCTCTTCCAATAATTAAATTTATTATATTTAATTTGCTTTTAAAATTTTGTTATCAGCGTACCTAACCTTCTGTATTATTCCTTTCTGTGTAATTACAATCTTACCCCTTTATTCCTTTCTCTAATAATTTTGATCAAAAATTTCATTTACAACTTCTCTTTAACTACTTTTATGTCCCACATTGGTTTAATAAACGTTATAGTATTTTTGGTTAGTTACACAATCATACTTTGGTCTCTTATCTTTTATTCGCCTTGTTCGACTTTATTTAACTTCCTATGTGACTTTGTTGACTTTCTTTGACATTTAATTTGTCTTAGATGGACAATTTCTTTTGATCCTTGTTTTAACTATGGAATGGAAAATTTCATTTTGACTCTCCAACTTTTCATTATTTTTTTGTTGTCTTTTCTTTCTTTATAGATGTTTTAGTCTTTTTAGTTGTACTATTGTTATTAAATTTACAATCTAGTCCCTAATTCTTCACGTATAATTCCATTTTACTTTTTTACCATTTTACCCTTACTTACTATCTCTTTTATTTAATTTATAATTTACTCCATTAACACAATAATTTATTCTGATTCTCTTTACTATAAATATTTCCTACTGGATTCCACTTATTTCTTCATCTCAATGGAAAATTACATTTGGGTCCTTATAATTCACTCCATTATATTATATCTTTTTAAATTTCGATTTTGTCCAAATTGACTAGTTTGACCTCCTTTAACTTTTAATTTAATCCAAGTTCATAAATTACAATTTAGTCTTTAAATTTTTTTTCTTAAGTGGCAAATTTGTTCTTTGGTACCTGTACTCTTTCTTATTTACTATTTTACTCTTTTTGCTTTATTTAGTTATTTTAACTTTTTATTATATAAATGTCAAGATTACCATTTTTCCCCTGACTTTCATGTAATTGCATTTTTATCCTAACTGAACATATTAGTCATATTTCTCATGCTTTTTCCTATTACCTTACTTTTCTATTACTCCTTTTGGTCACATTTACCTTTTAATCCTTATTTGTTATACAATTCTTGTGTTGGCCCCTGTTCAATCGCGTAACATCATTTTTCTCTCTTTTAAATCATCTACTCATTCTTTTTTCTTTATTTATTGTTAAATCTTATTTCGACTTTCTCATTTACGTTTTGATCCTTACTTTTTTGCGTTATTACTATTTTACCCTCTCTGACTTTTGGGCAACATTTCTTACTTTATTCCTTATTTATTATTCTTTATGATATTTTTATTGCATATTTTCCTTCTTCCACTCCGTTCAGGAACCTAATTATCATTTTGCCATTTTTGTATTTCTTTCCATATTGTTTCTCACTCTGTAATCTTTATAGCTTTCTACTAACTTAATTACTTATTCTTTTTCATTTTTTTTATTATAACTACTATCTTGGCCCTAGTAATGGCCATTAGAAATTTTTAAACCGGATATGTGGGACAAGAACTGTCTGGCTGGATGCAAGGTGACTACCTTAAGGGTAGCCAATCTCGATACTATCTGAATGTATGGAATAGGCCTCTCTATACTATCTATATGTCTAGCTATTTGTCTGTCTATCTAAATCTACCGCGGTGTAAGTGTTCCTATGGCTAGCCATTATATCTTAGGTTTTGGATTTTCCACTGTGCACTAAGGGCAACCGTCTATCTAATTTTTATGTTGGATTATACTTTATTTCTTATACAATCATCATTATGTATTATGACATTTATCTTTATCTTTATGTATTTTTTATCCATACTTATAAATTCATACTATACACAGTCAATAACATATAAATTCAAGGAAAATATGTTAATTCCAATGGATTTATCATTCGGCCGACATAACATTTTCCTTAAATCTTATATTTCCTTATGTCTTTCATGTTATTTATTTTCCTATCATCAAATTATGCATACTTACACTTGCTTTTATGCAATATACTTTAATATCTTTTTATTTTCTATATAATTACCATTATGTTCCATATCTATTTACACATACATATATTATATTTAGCTCAATTTCATTATAATAAATTTATTTATTATTATAATAGTAAAATCACTTTTAATACTTTATAAATCATGATAATTTCACTTAATCCTTTTAAGGTTACCGTTCGGCTACTAACATTCCTTCCCTAAATGATTAATTTCTTTCCATATTCATGCTTAAACATCATATAGTAGCATTATATTAAATTATTTAATATTTCTCTTTCATTTCACATTGTTACATAATGTAATTTCTACATTAAAATTCAAAAACTAAATGAAATTGAGTGTAGTTTATATCCACATACCTCAATTCTTGTTCTTCACACTTTATTCCTCATTTTCCTTATCTTCCATCATTGACACACCATGATCTTCCTTATTTTTCTTATGTGGCCGAATTTCTCATGATAGCTTTTCATCAAATTTTTCCTTCCTTAATTTTGACACCTAACCTTTGTTCTTTGATTTCTACCACTTCCTTCACTTATTTTAAGCTCTTTAGACCACCATCAATGGATAGAGGGGCTGAAATTTACTTAAGGAGGTTTAATTTGATTGAAAAGGTGGAAGAAAATGAAAGAAAAATAGAGAGAAAGAAAAGAGGCCAATTCGGCCTTCATGGAGAGTGGAGAGAGCTGGAGAAAAATGTGGAGACTTCTAGAGATTTAGCAGCATTTTGGGTTATTTATACATAGGCTAATGGGTTAGGTTTACTTAATTAAAATTGTTGGTCCTAACTTAAGCCTAAATTGTATCTTTAAGCCCAATTAGCAACATATAATTATTTCTCTCACTTCCCATTATCAATTCTACTTATAATCAATTCTATAATTCTTAAAATAATAAATTAGGCCTCTACATAAATTTTTAGGCCAATCAGAGTCCATTTTTAGTTTGATTTCTTTTGCCAATCCAATTTAGCCATTTTTCAGAAACCAATGTTTCTCTCATCCGAATATTCTGAAATTTTAATGTGAATTTCTAGATATATGTAAAAGATTGTGGTGGAAAGTTTAGATCATTTGGAGATTGTTTCGATATGGTTCCAATTTGAAAATCCCACTTGTCAAACCCTTAAAAATTTAAAATTACCAGAAAAATAATTTTTCACTTCAAAACACTAATTTGAACCATTTATAATGGATCTAGAAAGTTTGGTGATTTTTATAAGTCATTTACTAATTTTAAATTTCACTAAAACCTTAATCAGCCCTTTTTTCCTGTCTCTCGACCATTTTCTGAAACTATTATTTCAATGGTCACAATGCTTCAATATTTTACCCCATGGGTACTAGGGAATTCAAAACCATGTACGTAAAATTTCAGTCCATTCTAACACCATTTCGGCATGCTTCTGGCTTCAACAGTCTGGACAGCTAGTCAAAAATTCAAAATTTCAAAACTATCAGAAAATCAATTTTCCATTTCTAATATTTGATTTACATTATTTATACCATATTCATATGATCGAAATAATTTTCAGAGGTCAATGGAATACTCTTAAGCCCGATCAAACTCCCGATCAATCATTTCCTTGGTACCGAGTAAAAACTTTTCTGTCTGATTTGAGGGTCCATTTAAACTCATTTTCGTCTTAAATTAAACCATTAGACTCCATTTAATATCTATTTTTATAATTCTCTATCAACCCAAACTTTTCACCAGGTCACACATTATCGGTTTTCCTAGCCTGAGCACGTTGAACTTTTACACTTTTTGAATTTCTCTACTCTTCTCAACTCTATTTGCTTCGAAAGCTATCTCGGGGCTACCTTTCGTGCTCTAAAACATTTCAGGCATGTTGGATGCTAGTGTCGGGGTGTTACACAAACCCTTCCTATCCATCTGACCAATTGGAGCAATGGATACAGGGGTCCCTTGAGAATGTTTTTCCCAATTTGATGCCTGGCAATTAAATAACTCATTTTCTTAATCATATTAATAGCCTGAGGGCTGGTGAAATCTGTTTTTTCTTGCTCAACACCATTCCCAGGCATGTGGAACCTATTAAATGGCTTATTTTTTATACTCATAGTGGAGATATTGAATTCTCTTTTGATGCCTTGATAATAACCATACCACCTTCGTGCGAAATTTAGACCATTTGGTACAGGGTGGAAGAAGGCCCTTCTAATTTATGGACCCAAGGTCACCCCAGTAATAGAAATAAATTCACTGGTATCTGTATCACTATTAACTCTCCCTTTGTTTCAATAGGTTTCGTCTTCACTATTGCTATGAAAATGCCAGTAACTTGCCTATTAAAGTCATCATAGGCCATTATAGTGAGCCTAGACTTAGTAAGCATAGTTTCATTGATACCATAGGCTGCCATCACTGTGAAAGGGCATACATTAATAGAAGATCCATTATCCACCATTACACATGCAACATGCTTACCTTTCACCTTAGCTCTAATGTATAAAAGATAGTTATACTCATATCTTTCTAGAGGTAGGCCTATATTAGTGAACACAATCTTTTTCTTAGAATTTCCTTTCACCATCTCTAACAACTAGATATGGTTATAGCAACAGTTGATTCACATAAAGCTTCTATCAGTTTTTGCTTGTGGTAAGGCAATTGCCTTAGTGAATCCTAGATCAAAATTTGAGCAGGTAACTTCTTAAGTTAGTTCAAAACCAAATTGTCCTTCGTTACTCTTTCTTTTACGACTGTAGTGAGTTCTTACTACCTCTCAACCTTAGGCATTACCTTACTACTCCTAGTAATGCTTGAACCACTTATTCATTTGCCACTGCCTTCTCATCTTCATTAGTTTCCCATAAGTCTTTTGGCTCCTTCCGAGCCTTAATCGAGCTTACTTCATAGTCTGTATCCTATATATCAACTAGTTGAATTGATTCCCTTTCTTTTGTTAATTCTTTTGCATTTGCATCTAAAATATCATCACTTCTCTGAGCCTTACGAGTGATAGTCAAATATTTATTACCATATAAATCCTCAAGAATATACAATTATGGTAATCTAGATCCAACCATGAACACTGGTGGTGGCATGGCATGGTAAGCCTCATTCTTCTTGGCTTTTTTCTCTAGATTAGGTATCTATTAAAAATAAATCAAATCTTAGATGCGGTCCCTTAAGGTACGACAATAATAAGTCTCATGCCCTGTATGTTGATGGAAGAGCAATGGTTGTAGCTTGTGTTTTAACTAACCCTAACTCATCGCAGATTTAGATAGCAATGGTTGTAGCTTTCCCTCTTTCATTAACCTGCTAAGGCACCAGGATAGTAACTTCCCTAAATTTGAGTAACGCCATTGATTTACCCTTGCGACTGACACTTTACCAATTCTTCCATTGTTACCTCCACAACCACTATTGCTACCAATACTCTTACCAAAACTCAATCTTTCAAAACCCCACTTATTGTTACTATAACCCCCACTATTCGAACTCACAACACTAGCTTTCTTTGCCAGATATTCTCCTTCAGCTTCAATTACTATGTCTTTTAGGGACTCTAAATCCTTCAATCCCTTCATTTTGAGATCTTTTTTTAGATAAGGACTAGCATTCTGAATGATCAATCCAATATGGTCTTGTGTGTCAAGCTGTATTTTCATCTCCATCACTATATTACTCCATCAATAAGGCTGAGACTGAAGAAGTCCATTTTTTGCCTCTTGGTGAGGGTAATCCTTTTCATAAGCACAATATACTATTTGATATTAGCTAATGGGTTAGATATACCATTAAATTTCATCAAATTGAAAATCTTAAACCGGCTAGGCAAAGCATCTTCATAGTCCAAATCAATATCCTTAAGACTAACTCCCTTCCCCACTAACAACGTCATAGTCAAAGCCTCTAAGTTCTCTTTCATCTTTTTCATTGCAAGGTTTTCCTCCTTTGGGATAATATTCCTCAATAATTGGGAGGCCCTTAATTCCTCCTCCTCATTAGTTATAAAATCATATTCAAGACCACTTTGGGTGACATCTCCTTCTATTCCTCATGCAACCACATTTTTTACATCAACTTCTAAAGAAGGGATCATGATGGCTTATGCTGGAATCCCTTCGATAGTAATCGGTTCTACCCTAGCAACAGTTGGTGCAACCGAATGAGTGGCTAAAAGTGAGGCCGAATTGGCCATGAGACTAGCAAACATTGATATCATCTTTCTTACAAGATCGTCCATCCTTTTATCCGTATCTTGATAATCAGAGGACCCAATAAGGGGAGTGAGCTCAAACATGATTTCCCTTTATGGCCATTCACTACAAGAAAAATGCCTATTAACAAAGGAAAATTCGATTGTTAAAAGTCAAAATTTGGTCATTAAATACCTATAACGGTTGAAAAATTTGATTAATCGATCTTTAAAAGGCCCGCTGTTAAAAGTATAAATGATCGAATTTTGAATCTGATCTTTAATGCCTTTAATGATTCAAAAGATTTCGATTGTTAAATGATGATTTTTAGCGATCGAATTTTTCTTTCACTAATTGGGTTCATTTTCAATGTGAGGATTTTGATTGTTAAATATTCCTTTTAGCGACCGAATTTTCCTTTGCTGATTGTGTTCACTTTTAACAAGGAAAATTTTGGTCGTTAAAAATTCCTTTTAGCAATCAAATTTTCCCTTCGTTGATTGTATTCACTTTCAGAAAAGGAATTTTTGATTGCTAATATTAAATTTTAAAAAATATTATTAGGAATCTTTTCTCTTGGTCAATAGGAATAATTTTATTTTAATATATTACCAACACATATCATTCACATATATATACATATAAAAATATAATAAATATTGTCATTTCATAGATCAAAAAACAAAAGTTACAAAATATTCTTATGTTTCCAAATTGTATAACAGATACAAAATCAAACTTATGAGTTACAAAACTAAGATAACTGCATACAAAATAAATTTTTTTATGTTTACTTTCTATATTAAGTAATACACCTAAGATTCCTACTATTTATCTAAAAAGTCATGCATCTCTTGTTGGAAATTTACAAACGACTGGAGTTTGGTGAAGAGAATATAAGATTTTAAAGAGAAAACCCAGAACATTCAACTTCTAGCAACCCATTAAATGTTTGCTATTGCATCAAACAAAAACCTATGATATATGTCACCAATTCATATACTAGGTTAAGAATCTTTGAGATTTACACATCAGTAATTCATGTATGTTATTTGATCTTCAAAAAACCTAAAGAGATGGAGAGAAAAGAAAAACTTTAAAAAAGCAATTCAAACGAGGATCTCAATGGAGATAGAATGGTATATTTTATCATAATATAAATGGTGTTTGAGTTTGCTCATGGCAACAATGATAATAAAAATTATATATAAATATGATTTTCTCTAGCATATGTATGAATTTTTTGCATATATATACTCGGATAAAAAACTTCTAAAATTACACATGTTCACACTATAATATATGAGCATACCATAAAAATCCATAAAAGTCAAGCATCTTGCATTCTAAAAAATAACTAAGGTAACTGCCTCCTAACTATGTTAAACTAATAGTACAACTAGATAAATAAATAGTAATCATCGATATATTATGCCCTCTAATTTATCATAATACAACAGACTCGATTGCAAGCTATCAAGAATTTTCCAAAACTACGTCTAGAATTAATCCCTTTTGTTAGTGTGAAATGTGAATATTTTCACATTTTATATTTTGGGAGCTATTTTATCTCTAGTACTAGTAGCATGGTTGTTTGAAAGAAGGTCTCAATGTTACCAAACTACCAGCTTTTGATTACCTGTCATTTTATTATTTATTTGAGTGTTATAATTATATTATTATTATTATTATTATTATTATTATTATTATTATTATTATTATTATTATTATTATTATTATTATTATTATTATTATTATTATTATTATTATTATCTTAGAAATAAAATCTAGCAGCATTGTGATGGTGAGAGCAATCAGCATCATTGATGGTGGTGGCTGAGGGAACAAATGCATTGACAGTAGACAACTATGGTGATAACATTTTATCGATAGAAGGTTGTAGCATCAAGTCTACTGTCTAAAAATTTTGTCATGCAACTTTTCAAACTTGAACTTTAGTCTGTGGACATCTATCTCACCTAACTCTTGAAACTAAAACTTTAATTCTCCCATAGTAAGCAAAAATTCAATATGCACAAATTTTCAATCAAACTTAATCATCACTAGTGAAGGTTTAGATTATATAAGAAAGAAGTTACTTGACCCAACAATTCCTACAAACATCTGGATCACATCCTCTGTTTGTAGCAAAATAGGGACATTTATAACGTTAACTACATTGGCCTTTAGCATAATGGTAGCCCTTAAACAAGTTCTTGCATCTCTTGGGACATCTACATAAATAAAATTTGAAACAAGAGACTCGAAAATGGTTAAAAAAATAAGATGTGGGCAAATTTTAATTTTTTAGTTACCTTTTAAATAAAAGAAGTTATATATATATATACCAAAGTGACGCCCGGGATCTCAAGGGATGTTTATTAAAGATCTATGAATGAAGATGCAGAAAATAAAAGGTACGTGGCAGAATAGTCCACTATACTATTCAGTATAGCTCTCGAAGGGGACTGTATTTTGCAGCCTATATACCTGTTTAAAGCAGCACAAGCATTATGCAAATAGAGTTTCTGATGCACAAGATCAGCATAAGCTGCAGGTGCAGAGCATACTTATGAATGCAGCAACGCTTGAACTCAGATATGGAAATGTAATTTTATAAATGAAAAGTAAATTACAAGAAAGTAAAGCTCAACACATGAGCATACTTACGTTTTCTGAAAAATAAACTAAAATTTATAAGTTTTATTTTTGAGGATAAACTCTAAGCTTCAGATTTTTACAAGGTGTGCTCAACACATGAGCTTCCTATTTCTAAGCTTGAGAGTGTTTTTTGCCTAAAGAAGAGTCTGCCTTTAAAGTAGAATGGAGAGTCCATTTTATATATAAGGATCTCCTTCTTTTTTGCCTAAATTAGTGGGAGCTTGGACCCATGACTTAGCTGGAAAGCTTCCCATCAATTATGGGAGTTTTCGGTGGAGTTGTTGGTGAGGAGACTACTTGTCCATTTTTGAATAATCTTCATATGGAGAGTAGATATCTGTCGGCCACAAGAAAAGAATCTAATCATTTTCTTTTTTCTTTTAACCTTTTACTTTTACTTTTACCTTTTTTTTATGGGCCTGTTTAGGCTTTTGGGCTAGGCCTGTTTACAAAATATGGATTTAAAAGAATCCATGTTTAAAATAAAATTCCACTATGGTGGTGGGAAAATACCAAAACAATCGTCCTCATTGTCATCTCCTAAGTCAATAATGGGCTCAGAATCTGATGATGAGGCTTTTGAACGAGCTTAAGGAACCGAGAAAGCCTTTGAAGATTAGGCCTCGCTTTGGAGAAGTTAGGCCATAATCTGAAAATACTCTTCCTTGGTTTTTGCTGCTGCTAATTGAGTTTGTGCAAAGGATTTCTAGGCCAAGAATTGAGAAACTTCTGGGCCTGGTTTTGATAACCCTTGTGCTTGGGGCCATTTCATGACACCATGTTTTTTAATGCTATCTGGAACAGCAAACTTAGTCAACCATCGAATTTGGAATCGTCGGACTAAAGTTGTTTGGGCCTCCGTCTGTTGATAGTCTAAATACTATGCTGAGATCCATGGAAAATAAAACTTGGTGGCAAAGAGCATTAAGGGATGAAACATTCTTTCCCTATTTAAAGGTTTATAGCTACTTTTGAATAATTGATAGCCATCCTGAACTGAAGATTTTAGGATTTCAGGAGAGGCTCCATATAACTTCCACCAATGGTTGAACCAGAAGGGGATTTTCGAAGGGTCCATATTTAAAAAGAAAAATAGCCAAGTGTGACTAAATTTCTGGTTTTGAAGTAGGAATGCATTATACCAGGCTTGCTGATAGTCCCAGTACGTGTATGTCCTACAATGGTTTAAGGTTGTTTGAAAACTGGCTGGGAAGTGTTTTGAGGTATGAAGAGCCGATCCCCATTCAAGTGGAGAAATGATTTTGTGAATTTTAATGGTTGAGTACAAGATTTCAGGACTGTTTTTTGGATTATGGGTAACCGTTACAGAACCTGTAGCTTCTAAAATTGCCAAATAATAAGGTTGGGGTTTTGTTAAATTCCAAGGTTTAAAATACCAGCCTTTTGGGAAAATTTGAGATATGTCCTGTTGAGAGTTTTGAAGACGAAAACCATCCTTAATAGTCCATATGTATTGAAATTCAGATTTGATAAAATACTCTACTTTTGGTAGTTTTGATTGGGACAAAACTAGATCAGAGTTATTTTGTGATAAAACTATTTGAGAAAATTCCTCTTTTGAGGGTTTTGAAATAATCTCTTCAGAAGAGTTTTTTGAAATAATGATTTTATCGCAAGATGATTCTTGCAATGTTTTCGAAGAATTTTAAGAGAGGTTTTTTGAAGTTGAAGATTCTCCTCTCGCAGATTTTGTAACAGAGTTTAAATTTTTACCTATGAAGGCCTCCTTCTCTGCAATTTGGGCCTTTAAGACCTCAAGTTCTTGGAGGGCCTTAATTGCTTCAAGCCTTTCCTCTTTGTGAGGTTTTAGGGCTTCTTCATCGTCTAAGGCATTTTGGAACCAGGGAATGAGTTTTGGTTGTTTTTGAACAGTCTCGATCCAGTTACGAATAATTTTGGACTGTTGTTTAGCCTTTTCTTCATCTTCTTCGATTGCTTGGGCCCAAGATTTTATTGGAACAGCAGTAGAGACTATTGGTTTTGTTTCTACTTTTACTTGGTCCTTTTGGACCTCTTTTCCCTTTTTTGATTTTTTGGGCATTTTGGGTTCTCTCAAGACCTGTTTTGAAGGAACTCTCTAGTCAAAAAATCTGGAATTGAGTTTTTATCTCCTCAAATAAATTCGATTTCAAAATAAAAAACACTTAAGATTTCTTGCCATCTAGCAAAAATTTGTTTTGATGCAATGTTTTGAACATCTTTTTGTAAAATTTCTTTTGCGGATTTACAATCAATGCGAAGTAAAAACTTTTGATTAAGTAAATCACTTTGAAATTTTTGTATGCACATGACAATTGAAAGAATTTATTTTTTAATTATTGGATAATTCTTTTGACAATCATTCCAATGTGCAGATGTGTACTGAACAATGCATTCTTTGCCATTGACCTTTTGTTTTAATATACCCCCATATCCTATGTCTGAAGCATCTGTTTCCATAATTTTAAATGCTGAAGGATCAGCAAGATGCAAACATGGGATTTCTTTCACCTGTTTTTTGATTTGTTGAACAACTCTAGTGTGTTCATCAGACCAAGGTACTGGATTTTTCTTTAACCTATCATGCAAAGGTTTTGCTAGAAGGTTAATTTTTGGGAAGAAATCTAAAACATAATTTAAACTTCCTAAAAATCTTTGGAGTTGGGTTTTATCCAAAATTTTATCAGGAAATTTTTCTGCAAAAATTAAAGATCTCTCAATTGGGATAATTGTTCCTTGGGTAATATAATGACCTAAGAAATGAATTTTTATTTGGAAAAGGGAGATTTTAGATTTAGAAACTACCAGTCCATTTCTTCTTGCTACCATGAAGAAAGTTTTTAGATCTTTGAAATGTTGTTCCAAAGAGTTTGAAAAAATGAGTATATCATCTATATATACTATGCAGAATTTTGAATAAGGCATGAAAATATCGTTCATTATTCTCTGAAATTCTGATGGAGCATTTTTTAGACCAAAAGGCATTACTGTCCATTCATATTGACCAAAAGGAACAGTAAAAGCCATTTTATAACGATCTTTAGGTTCAATTTAAATTTGCCAAAATCCTGATTTTAAATCAAATTTTGAAAAGACTAAGGCAGAATGCAAACCTTGTAAAAGATCTTTTTTATTTGGAATCGGGTATCGAATCCATTTTAAAGCTTTGTTTAACAGTTTGTAATTAATTACAAGTCTAGGTGTACCTCTTTCTATTTCTGAATTTTTGTTGACATAGAAAGCTGCACAGCTCCAAGGAGACCTAGATTTTACAATTAATTTTTATAAAAGTAGTTCACGAATTTCATTTTTGCAATGATTTTTGAGATTGTGATTCATTTGAATTGGTCTGGCTTTTGTTGGAATTGATTTTTCGAAAAAATCATTTTCATATGGTAAATCTACCATATGTTGTTTTCTTTCCCAAAAAGCGTTTGGTAAGTCTGAACAAATTTCTTTTTCAATTTGATTTCTAAAATCCTAAATTTTTTGTTGGACAAATTTTGTTTCCAAATTTTTCTGGATTCTAGAAAAGGAGACATCTTGTTTTAGAAATTGAAGATGTTTTTGTTTTCCTTGAATTAAAAGATTTAATTCATTTTTGTAAACAGAACAAACTTTTAAAAGATTCAGATTTCTTGTCCTGGGTTTTTCAATAAAAGGGAAAATAATTTTATTTCCTTTAGATTTAAAAGAAATACTATCATAATTGATAGAATAGGGAGTTATCATATTGATAAATGGAGTCCCTAAAATGACACTATGATTTATGTTCTCTAATAAAACGAAAGGAGTTTTAATTGAAACGTTACCATTTTTATGGTAGCTTCAGTTTTGCTTTTAATTACCATTTTTGAATTATTTGCTGCAGAAAGTTTTTCGTTAGTTTCTTGAGCAAATCTTTTTGGGATAATACCATTTTTTAAAACAATTCAAATCTGCACTAGTGTCAAAAAGAGCAATTGTTTCGATTTGAAAATCATTTGAAAAAACAATTGTTACTTTGATAAGGTATTTTCTACTAGTTACAGTTCTTAAAACAAATAAAAAATCCTCTGAAACTGATTACAGGTTGTCAATTTCATTTTTTGTAAGTTCTTCATTATCTTCTTCTCCTTTATCAGAAGAATGTTCTTCTTCGTTTGTAGTGATTTTAGAAACCAATTGTTGAAGAAGATCAAAATCTATTTTTTGTTTTTGTTTAAGAATTTTTAATTCTTCTTTTACTATGCCAATTTCTTCTTGAAGTGACTGGATAGTAACATGAGAATTTTTCTTTGCTTTGGTTCCTAAGATTTTTGTTAAATCATAGGGATTTTTAACTAAAGTTGAGGTAGAAGGTGAAGGGGATTTAGGTGTCTTTCCTTCAAAAGATTTCAAGAGTTTTTCTATGATTTCTTTTTGAAGTTTTTTATCCTCTATTTGTTTTACAATATCAAGCATTAATTTTTGATCTTTTGTCAAAACATTTATTGATTTAAATGATCCTGAATCAGAATCGTTTTCTGTAGAACTAGTTGTTGCTAAATCATCCGATTCAATAGAATTTTCTTCGTCAGATAATTCTGTTTGTGTTCCTTCTTCTTTAGTTTCAATTAGAAGTAATGAAATTTTTTGTTTTATTTCATCTTCTAACTGGAGTTCATAAATTTTTTTGTGTATCCTACAGTATCTTGAAATATGTCCAGGTTGATTACATTTATAGCAAACAACTTATTTTTTATCATATTTCTGAGATGATTTTCTAACTGGATTTTCTATAAGGTTTTCTTGGTTTTGATTTCCTATAGAAATTTTCTTTACTTGGTTTGGGGAAAAACCTTTTTCGAGATTTTTTATAAGACTTATTGTGGGATTTTGAACAAGAACCCCCACAATCCTTAGTTTGGTTTCCTGCTGGGATTTCAAACTGTTTACAAAATGACCTTAGTTCTTGTCGTGTTTTCTTCATTTTCATCTTCAAATGTTTTTGAAGTTTTAAGTCTTGAAAAATTTTTAATCCTTCCTTTTAAGTGAAACTAACTAATTCTCCATAAGTCTAATGATTATATGGGATCTGGTTAATTCCAAAAATTTCTTTGATTTTATTTCTAACCTTTTCTCCTAAAAGAGTTGGTAACCCTGCTAAGAATTTTTCTTTCCAAAATGGTTGATTGGAATCTTCTCTAAGCATGATTCTGGTTAGAAATGTATTTTTGTAACTTTGGAATTCAGAAAGCTTTTTACATCTAAGGTTTGAAAGCAGTTCTGCATTTTTGTCTTTTAAATGAGATGGATCTCCTATGAAGTGCAAACTAATTGTGTGGATTAGTGTTGCAACAGCGTCTGGAATAGGGTTTCCTAACTCATCAAGGAGGGGAGTTCCTTCCTCTATTGTTTGAATAGCACCTAAAATTTCTAATTGTTGTTGTTGGGTGAGATAAAAATCCCATCAGTCTTTTAATTGGCCTGAAAAACCTGCTATAAGCAATTCAGCTATTGCTCTATCAGGGGTATTTGTTTGGGTTTTGTAGGCATTTGATGCCATAGTCATTTGTTGCAGAAGACTGAGAATATTATACTCAGACATACCATCTATATTCCATTCATAGATAGTAAAGGCATTAAATTTGGACTGAGATAATACGTTTGGTCTATTTTCTATGCCTAAGTCTGGAGCAGTTACCATGGCCAGAGGAGAAAGTGAACTTCTAGGCCAATGGAGTCTGGACAACTCTTGTTTTTTACTTTCTTCTGAGTCAGAGATCTGATCTAAGATGCCGAGTGTTTTATTTTTATCTAAGGTGTCTCGCGCAACCATGGGAGCAGATGTAGAGGATGACTTTATTCTACTTAACTGGTCTTTCAAGGCTTGAGTAAATTCTGATTTACCATCCTTAAATAATTTTTGACTTGTTTTGGATACTGGAAACGGTTTGAAGACCGGGTTTTTCAGCTTCGATTCTGAGGTTTCAATAGAGGAAACAATAGAAGTTTTTTGATGCTCCTCCATCCTAGTTAATTGTTTAGCAATTGTACTAAGATAAGTGTTTGTGAAATTATTCTGTTGAATAATATTTTTAATATCCTTATCCGTGTTTTCATTCGGAGTTTTGTAAGGACTTGCTTCTACTTTTTGACTTAAATGAGTTATTTTGATGTATCTTAATGGCGGATGTGTTGACTGTATTTTTCTACCATCAGACATTTCCCACTCTATATCCTTACCTTTAGAAGTGATAGGACTTACAGTTTTTTGTTGAAATGGGTATGAAATTTTTTCTTGTGAAGCATAAATTTCAAACCAGTCAAAGAACATAATTTGTGTTTTATTTTCAAAAACAAATTCATAGTATTTTTCTTGGATTTCTTTTCTCTTTTCTAGAAAATTTTTAATGAACCATGTTCTTTTTTCTAGATTTTCTTTTGAATAAAAATCCTTATGTAAATATGTTTTGTCTACTTCAAACTATTTTTCAATGACATTTAATTCATTTATAACATTTTCTGTTACAGCTAAAAAAGATGGTAAAGTAGGTGGTGAAACATGAAGTGGTTCCTCGTTTGAAACCTGTGGCCTGGTGTAGACCTGATGAGGAACTGTTGTTGAATAATCAACATTTTGAAAAGATGCACTTGGAATGCTAGAACAAGAAAATCTTGGTTTTGAAAAATTTTCTTCTCGATCTGGGAGATGAATTACTGAAGGAAGCTTTGAGGCTCGTCCTATGTCAATAGTACTAGTAGAGGAACCAGAGTCGGAGAATCGACTACTGAAAGCTCTTGAAAAGCTTATTTTTACCCTTCCATCATCGTACTGTGTAATTTCCCTCGGATGAGTGTTTGGTCTAGATTTTTCAGGAGATTTTGGATTAGTCGCTCCTTCTAAAACCCATTCTTCAGGAAGATCAATATCTTTCCAAAGTATGGCTTTTGCTATTTGAACTCCTCGTTCTTCTGTTTTAATGATGAAATCAATTTTTATGAGTTTTTGGAAAAGACTATTCTCATAAACTTGATCTCGTTTAATTTTTGGGATTTTCCAATTATTTATTGATTTTTGAAAATCTTCTATAGTGATTTCTTCACTGTTTACAATATTTGATCTTTGGGATCCTAGATCCAAAGTGTTTGAGGTAGAAGAACTAGAAAAAGAAGTAGTTCTACAAAATAAATTATCCATATTTTAAAAATTAATTCTTTTTTAAAAAACCTTTTATCTCTCTCCTGGATAACCTTACAATAGATTCACAGTCCTAAATGCCTGTTCGTCGGCTAACATGGGACTTACTACCATACAACTAACCTTTACCCAGTTGATACTTCAAAAATATTTCAGAAAATAATTAATTTTAAGAATATGAACAGCTTACTGTATAGATCTACCACCCCGGGCGTCACTTTGGTATTAGAGCCTAGGGGGGTGGTAGATCTATATAGTAAGCTGTTCATATTTTTAAAATTAATTATTTTCTGAAATATTTTTGAAGTATTAACTGGGTAAAGGTTAGTTGCATGGTCGTAAGTCCCGTGTTAGCCGACGAACAGGCATCTAGGGCTGTGAATCCATTGTAAGGCCAGGAGAGAGGTAAAAGGTTTTTCAAAAAAGAATTAATTTTTAAAATATGGATAATTTATTTTGTATAATTACTTCTTTTTCTAGTTCTTCTACCTTAAACACTTTGGATCTAGGATCCCAAAGATCAAATATTGTAAACAGTGAAGAAATCACTATATAAGATTTTTAAAAATCCATAAATAATTGGGAAATCCCAAAAATTAAACGAGATCAAGTTTATGAGAATAGTCTTGTCCAAAAACTCATAAAAACTGATTTCATCATTAAAACAGAAGAACGAGGAGTTCAAATATCAAAACCATTTGAAACTATTCATCTTCTTTCTCAAACCCTACAAAAACACATAGACAGAAAATATGAATACATTCACATAGGTCTTGTACAAGTAGGAATAAAACCTCTAACAAGAGAAGGACTAAACACCTCAATTCTTTGTGTTTTGAGGGATGCAAGATTTTTAAAATTTAAAGATGGAATTATAAGTTCAGTTGAGTCGAGTCTTTTTCAAAGACCAATCTCTTTTGAATGTGCACCAAATATTTCACTATCTCTTACAGACAAAAACATTTTGAAATCTTTGGTTTTACAAGTAAAAACTCATAATTACAAAATGCTGGAAGGATCTATTCCAGTAGCTATTATTTTTAGAATTCACTATAAAGCAATGTTTACTGCTTTTACATCTGTAAAAAATATAACAAAAAAGGGTGAAACCTTGTTTTCCCAAACAGATTTATCTAGAGCAAATACAGTAGTACCAAAAACCATACTTTGGAAAGATATTGATCTTCCTGAAGAATGGGTTTTAGAAGGAGCGACTAATCCAAAATCTCCTGAAAAATCTAGACCAAACACTCATCTGAGGGAAATTACACAGTACGATGATGGAAGGGTAAAAATAAGCTTTTCAAGAGCTTTCAGTAGTCAATTCTCCGACTCTAGTTCCTCTACTAGTACTATTGACATAGGACGAGCCTCAAAGCTTCATTCAGTAATTCATCTCCCAAATCGAGAAGAAAATTTTTCAAAACGAAGATTTTCTTGTTCTAGCATTCCAAGTGCATCTTTTCAAAACGTTGATTATTCAATAACAGTTCCTCATTAGGTCTACACCAGGCCATAGGTTTCAAACGAGGAACCACTTCATGTTTCACCACCTACTTCACCATCATTTTTAGCTATAACAGAAAATGTTATAAATAAATTAAATGTCATTAAAAAAGAGTTTAAAGTAGACAAAACGTATTTACATAAGGATTTTTATTCAAAAGAAAATCTAGAAAAAAGAATATGGTTCTTTAAAAATTTTCTAGAAAAGAGAAAAGAAATCCAAGAAAAATAATATGAATTTATTTTTGAAAATAAAACAAAAATTCTGTTCTTTAACTAGTTTGAAATTTATGCTTCACAACAAAAAATTTCATACCCATTTCAACAAAAAACTGTAAGTCCTATCACTTCTAGAAGTAAGGATACAGAGTAGGAAATGTCTGATGGTAGAAAAATACAATCAACACATCCGTCATTAAGACACATCAAAATAACTCATTTAAGTCAAACAGTAGAAGCAAGTCCTTACAAAACTCCGAATGAAAACATGGATAAGGATATTAAAAACATTATTCAACAGAATAATTTCACAAACACTCATCTTAGTACAATTGCTAAACAATTAACTAGGATGGAGGAGCACCAAAAAACTTCTGTTGTTTCCTCTGTTGAAACCTCAGAATCGAAGCTGAAAAACCCAGTCTTCAAACCATTTTAAGTATCCAAAACAAGTCAAAAATTATTTAAGGATTGTAAATCAGAATTTACTCAAGCCTTGAAAGACCAGTTAAGTAGAATAGAGTCATCCTCTACATATGCTCCCATGGTTGCACAAGACACCTTAGATAAAAATAAAATAGTCAGCATCTTAGATCAGATCTCTGACTCAGAAGAAAGTCAAAAACAGGAGTTGTCCAGACTCCATTGGCCTAGAAGTTCACCTTCTCCTCTGGCCATGGTAACTGCTCCAGACTTAGGCATAGAAAATAGACCAAACATATTATCTCAGTCCAAATTTAATGCCTCTACTATCTATGAATGGAATATAGATGGTATGTCTGAGTATAATATCCTTAGTCTTCTGCAATAAATGACTATGGCATCAAATGCCTATAAAACCCAAATAAATACCCCTGATTGAGCAATAGTTGAATTGCTTATAGCAGGTTTTTCAGGCCAATTAAAAGGCTGGTGGGATTTTCATCTCACCCAGCAACAACAATTAGAAATTTAATGTGCTATTCAAACAATAGAGGAAGGAACTCCCCTCCTCGATGAGTTAGGAAACCCTATTCCATACACTATTGCAACACTAATCCACACAATTAGTTTGCACTTCATAGGAGATCCATCTCATTTAAAAGACAAAAATGCAGAACTGCTTTCAAACCTTAGATGTAAAAAGCTTTCTGGATTCCAAAGTTACAAAAATACATTTCTAACCAGAATCATGCTTAGAGAAGATTCCAATCAACCATTTTGGAAAGAAAAATTCTTAGCAGGGTTACCAACTCTTTTAGAAGAAAAGGTTAGAAATAAAATCAAAGAAACATTTGGAATTAACCAGATCCCATATAATCATTTGACTTATGGAGAATTAGTTAGTTTCACTCAAAAGGAAGGATTAAAAATTTGTTAAGACTTAAAACTTCAAAAATATGATAAGAAATATGATAAAAAAAACAAGTTGTTTGCTATAAATGTAATCAACATGGACATATTTCAAGATACTATAGGATACACAAAAAACTTTATGAACTCCAGTTAGAAGATGAAATAAAACAAAAAATTTCATTACTTCTAATTGAAACTGAAGAAGATGAAGAAGAAACACAAACAGAATTATCTGATGAAGAAAATTCTATTGAACCAGATGATTTAGCAACAACTAGTTCTACAGAAAATGATTCTGATTCAGGATCATTTAAATCAATAAATGTTTTGACAAAAGATTAAGAATTAATGCTTAATATTGTAAAACAAATAGAGGATAAAAAACTTCAAAAAGAAATCATAGAAAAACTCTTGAAATCTTTTGAACGAAAGACACCTAAATCCCCTTCACCTTCTACCTCAACTTTAGTTAAAAATCCCTATGATTTAACAAAAATCTTAGGAACCAAAGCAAAGAAAAATTCTCATGTTACTATCCAGTCACTTCAAGAAGAAATTGGCATAGTAAAAAAAGAATTAAAAATTCTTAAACAAAAACAAAAAACAGATTCTGATCTTCTTCAACAATTGGTTTTTAAAATCCATACAAATGAAGAAGAACATTCTTCTGATGAAGGAGAAGAAGATAATGAAGAACTTACAAAAAATGAAATTGAAAACCTGGAATCAGTTCCAGAGGATTTTTTATTAAGAACTATAACTAGTAGAAAATACCTAATCAAAGTAACAAATGTTTTTTCAAATGATTTTCAAATCGAAACAATTGCTCTTTTTGACATTGGTGCAGATTTGAATTGTTTTAAAAAATGGTATTATCCCAAAAAGATTTGCTCAAGAAACTAACGAAAAAATTTCTGCAGCAAATAATTCAAAAATGGTAATTAAAAGCAAAACTGAAGCTACCAAAAAAAATGGTAACGTTTCAATTAAAACTCCTTTCGTTTTATTAGAGAACATAAATCATAGTGTCATTTTAGGGACTCCATTTATCAATATGATAACTCCTTATTCTATCAATTATGATAGTATTTCTTTTAAATCTAAAGGAAATAAAATTATTTTCCCTTTTATTGAAAAACCCAGGACAAGAAATCTGAATCTTTTAAAAGCTTGTTTTGTTTACAAAAATGAATTAAATCTTTTAATTCAAGGAAAACAAAAACATCTTCAATTTCTAAAAAAAGATGCCTCCTTTTCTAGAATCCAAAAAAATTTGGAAACAAAATTTGTCCAACAAAAAATTCAGGATTTTAGAAATCAAATTGAAAAAGAAATTTGTTCAGACTTACCAAATGCTTTTTGGGAAAGAAAACAACATATGGTAGATTTACCATATGAAAATGATTTTTTCGAAAAATCAATTCCAAAAAAAGCCAGACCAATTCAAATGAATCACGAACTTAGAAATCATTGCAAAAATGAAATTCGTGAACTACTTTCCAAAAAATTAATTGTAAAATCTAGGTCTCCTTGGAGCTGTGCAGCTTTCTATGTCAACAAAAATTCAGAAATAGAAAGAGGTACACCTAGACTTGTAATTAATTACAAACCGTTAAACAAAGCTTTAAAATGGATTTGATACCCGATTCCAAATAAAAAAGATCTTTTACAAGGTTTGCATTCTGCCTTAGTCTTTTCAAAATTTGATTTAAAATCAGGATTTTGGCAAATTCAAATTGAACCTAAAGATCGTTATAAAATGGCTTTTACTGTTCCTTTTGGTCAATATGAATGAACAGTAATGCCTTTTGGTCTAAAAAATGCTCCATCAGAATTTCAGAGAATAATGAACGATATTTTCGTGCCTTATTCAAAATTCTGCAGAGTATATATAGATGATATACTCATTTTTTCAAACTCTTTGGAACAACATTTCAAAGATCTAAAAACTTTCTTCATGGTAGCAAGAAGAAATGGACTGGTAGTTTCTAAATCTAAAATCTCTCTTTTCCAAACAAAAATTCGTTTCTTAGGTCATTATATTACCCAAGGAACAATTACCTCAATTGAGAGATCTTTAATTTTTGCAGAAAAATTTCCTGATAAAATTTTGGATAAAACCCAACTCCAAAGATTTTTGGGAAGTTTAAATTATGTTTTAGATTTCTGTCCAAACATTAACCTTCTAGCAAAACCTTTGCATGATAGGTTAAAGAAAAATCCAGTACCTTAGTCTGATGAACACACTAAAGTTGTTCAACAAATCAAAAAATAGGTGGATGAAATCCCATGTTTGCATCTTGCTGATCCTTCAGCATTTAAAATTATGGAAACAGATGCTTCAGACATAGGATATGGGGGAATATTAAAACAAAAGGTCAATGGCAAAGAATGCATTGTTCAGTACACATCTGCACATTGGAATGATTGTCAAAAGAATTATCCAACAATTAAAAAAGAAATTCTTTCAATTGTCATGTGCATATAAAAATTTCAAAGTGATTTACTCAATCAAAATTTTTTACTTCGCATTGATTGTAAATCCGCAAAAGAAATTTTACAAAAAGATGTTCAAAACATTACATCAAAACAAATTTTTGCTAGATGGCAACCAATCTTAAGTGTTTTTGATTTTGAAATCGAATTTATTCGAGGAGATAAAAACTCAATTCCAGATTTTCTGACTAGAGAGTTTCTTCAAAACAGGTCTTGAGAGAACCCATAAATGCCCAGAAAATCAAAAAAGGGAAAAGAGGTCCAAAAGGACCAAGTAGAAGTAGAAACAAAACCAGCAGTCTCTATTGCTGTTCCAATAAAATCTTGGGCCCAAGCGGTCGAAGAAGATGAAGAAAAGGCTAAACAACAGTCCAAAATTATTCGTAATTGGATTGAGACTGTTCAAAAACAACCAGAACTCATTCCCTGGTTCCAAAATGCCTTAGGCGATGAAGAAGCCCTAAAACCTCACAAAGAGGAAAGGCTTGAAGCAATTAAGGCCCTCCAAGAACTTGAGGTCTTAAAGGCCCAAATTGCAGAGAAGGAGGCCTTCATAGGTAAAAATTTAAACTCTATTACAAAATCTGCGAGAGGAGAATCTTCAACTTCAAAAACCCTCTCTCAAAATTCTTCGAAAACATTGCAAGAATCATCTTGCAATAAAATCATTATTTCAAAAAACTCTTCTGAAGAGATTATTTCAAAACCCTCGAAAGAGGAATTTTCTCAAATAGTTTTATCACAAAATAACTCTGATCTAGTTTTGTCCCAATAAAAACTACCAAAAGCATAGTATTTTATCAAATCTGAATTTCAATACATATGGACTATTGAGGATGGTTTTCGTCTTCAAAACCCTCAACAGGACATATCTCAAATTTTCCCAAAAGGCTGGTATTTTAAACCTTGGGATTTAACAAAACCCCAGCCTTATTATTTAGCAATTTTAGAAGCTACAGGTTCTGTAACAGTTACCTATAACCCCAAAAACAGTCCTGAAATCTTGTACTCAACCATTAAAATTCACAAAATCCTTTCTCCACTTGAATAGGGATCGGCTCTTCATACCCCAAAACACTTCCCAACTAGTTTTCAAACAACCTTAAACCATTGTAGTACATACACATACTGGGACTATCAGCAAGCCTGGTATAATGCATTCCTACTTCAAAACCAGAAATTTAGTCACACTTGGCTATTTTTCTTTTTAAATATAGACCCTTCAAAAATTCCCTTCTGGTTCAACCATTGGTGGAAGTTATACGGAGCCTCTCCTAAAATCCTAAAATCTTCAGTTCAGGAAGGCTATCAATTATTCAAAAGTAGCTATAAACCTTCAAACAGGGAAAGAATGTTTCATCCCTTAATGCTCTTTGCCACCAAGTTTTATTTGCCATGGATCTTAGCATGGTATTTAGACTATCAATAGATGGAGGCCCAAACAACTTTAGTCCGACGATTCCAAATTCGATGGTGGACTAAGTTTGCTGTTCTAGATAGCATTAAAAAACATGGTGTCATGAAATGGCTCCAAGCACAAGGGTTATCAAAACTAGGCCCAGAAGTTTCTCAATTCTTGGCCCAGTAAAAACCAAGGAACAGTATTTTCAGATTATGGCCCAACTTCTCCAAAGCGAGGCCTCATCTTTAAAGGCTTCCTCGGTTCCTTCAGCTCATTCAAAAGCCTCATCATCAGATTCTGAGCCCATTATTGACTTAGGAGATGACAATGAGGACGATTATTTTGGTATTTTCCCACCACCATAGTGGACTTTTATTTTAAACATGGATTCTTTTAAATCTATATTTTGTAAACAGGCTTAGCCCAAAAGCCTAAACAGGCCCATAAAAAAAAGGTAAAAGTAAAAGTAAAAGGTTAAAAGAAAAAAGAAAATGATTAGATTCTTTTCTTGTGGATGACATATATCTACTCTCCATATGAAGATTATTCAAAAATGGACAAGTAGTCTCTTCACCAACAACTCCATCGAAAACTCCCATAATTGATGGGAATCTTTCCAGCTAAGTCATGGGTCTAAGCTCCCACTAATTTAGGCAAAAAAGAAGGAGATTCTCATCTATAAAACGGACTCTCCATTCTACTTCAAAGGCAGACTCTTCTTTAGGCAAAAAATACTCTCAAGCTTAGAAATAAGAAGCTCATGTGTTAAGCACACCTTGTAAAAATCTAAAGCTTAGAGTTTATCCTCAAAAATAAAACTTTTAAATTTTAGTTTATTTTTCAGAAAACGTAAGTATGCTCATGTGTTGAGCTTTACTTTCTTTTAATTTACTTTTCATTTATAAAATTACATTTCCATATCTGAGTTCAAGTGTTGCTGCATTCATAAGTATGCTCTTCACCTGCGGCTTATGCTGATCTTGTGCATCAGAAACTCTGTTTGCATAATGCTTGTGCTGCATTAAACAGGTATATAGGCTACAAAATACAGTCCCCTTCGAAAGCTATACTGAATAGTATAGTGGACTGTTCTGCCACGTACCTTTTTATTTTTTGCATCTTCATTCATAGATCTTTAATAAACATCCCTTGAGATCCCGAGCGTCACTTTGGTATCTTAAGGTGCTTACTAATCCTCCCAAAAGCTATAGCTGATGGGAGAGACGCTACTTTATACTTAAGGTGTACCACCCATACGGATATAGAGGATCGTCCAGGTAACGTCTCCACGTTATTGTCTCATTATTGGGTACGACTGGGACTGCCCTTAATGCCACATCATCGGCTAACATGGGGCTTACTCTTCCCTTGCCCCTCCTGAGAATCGAACCCTGGTCGGCTTTGATACCACTTAAGGCGCTTACCAATCCTCCCAAAAGCTATAGCTGATGGGAGAGGCGCTACTTTATACTTAAGGTGTACCACCCATACAGATATAGAGGATCGTCCAGGTAACGTCTCCACATTATTCTCATTATTGGGTACGACTGGGACTGCCCTTAATGCCACATCATCGGTTATATATATATATATGTTCTAGAGTCCACCTAATGTTATTTAGTAGGTAAAAAAAATGATCGTATGAATTTATTTGTTATAATTATTAGTGGTTCTAAGTAAAATTTTTTAAGGAATATAGTAATCCAAAAATCAATTTTTAACATCAGAAATTTAGTAATCATAAAATCAAAGGAACAATTTAGACATAGCTAATACTTAAAACTTACATAGATGCAAGCAAAGTGCAGGGATGCATGCCTAGATATGTAAAATCACTACAAATGTAATTTTTTTTTATCATGTATAGCACAAAAGGAAAGGGCACATATAATAAAAGCTAAACCTGGGAAGAAAACTAACAAGACAAAGGGTCTAATAGCAACTCTACCTCTTTTTATTCAGTGCAGTTAAATGTAAAAATCTTGTTCTTAGAATTCTATTTGGACCACTTCAGCTATACTATTTCATCTTCAAATGTTTATTATGCATATTGCCATAAATTGTCATATCAATATTGTCACATATCATAATGACATTAAAATGAAAATTTCCTAAAGAAAAAACTATCAAATTGAAGTTACAGTATGGCTTAAATCAACTGTCAAATTGAAGTTACAATATAGCTTAAATAAACTTAAGTTATAAGATAGTTATCTCAAATTTAGGTGAAAGTTTTATGATACAAAGATCTGACTTAAAGCATGTCAATGGAAAATGCTCTTTACATTGAAGTAAAGCATGCCTATGGCAAATGCTTTTTTCTCTGACATTTCTTTTCTAAAGGAAAAAGAAAAAATAACCAAGAAAAAAATTATCCCAACCCAAGTAAGCCATGCTAGACAACTGTAGCACCAATTAAAAAGGATACAATAATAAATTTAGGGAATTAATTTATCAAAATCAAACTAACAATGCAGATACTGCCAAACCTGAGAGCCGAGTAGAATCTTTAAAGAAAATTATCTCAATTTTGACTCAACTCGAGGTGCTTTCATTAGCTTTATAAAATACTGCATATTAAAAGGATACATTAATTAAAATAGAATCCAGTGTTCCAAAAATATAATAAGTAGATATTCATATTTAAAAATAGCAGATATACCACAACCCAATACTAATGATTTTACTCCCGTTATTTTTCTTCTCTCTTTAAGTGTCATCCCTCTTTCTGCATTTTCAACTTTCTAAACATGTCTTATCATCTCTACTTATATAATAACCCATTTTTCTTTAACTCAAAATTAGCATTTGATATAATAAAAAGGAAATAAACGACATTATGTACAATTATGTACAAGTATATATAATTTTCAAACATCGAACAAAAGCCATTTTGTGAACCATATGAAGCACAAACATAAGAAATAAATATATGCAAACCTATAGTAGGAATTGCAAGGAAAATATATAAGAAAAGCAATAAAGGGCATCTTTATTAAACGGTAGAGAAAGAAGGCTCAGCATCTAAAAGACACAAAATAGTAGGAGGTCCATCTTCCAACTAAAATGAGACTAAAGATGAAGACAATTAGAAAGCTCAGAGTGCAATGAATAACCACTACAAAGATGAAGAGATAGATATGATGCCTTATCTCGAGGAGGAGGAACCTTAACTTGAAATTCAACTACCATAGCAATGACCCAAAAGATAGTTGCTACGAACCAAAATAAATATGTTTCATACATTTTAATAAATCAATGCTACAATTGCTAACTGATCACTTATAGTAAAAGCACTAATTAAATTCAACCACCAAGATCTAAAGTTGGAACCCAAAAATCGACCATGTTGAGAAAATTTTGGTTACTTCCAAATATCAACAAAAGTTGAGCAATCTATACACAAATGAATATCAAATTCCCAACCCTGAACTATAGTAGAATGTGTTCCTATCCTTCACTTAAAAAATTGACAAATAAAATTTACATTTTTTGGAGGAAATAGTAAATGCCAAACAGACTTCCAAAATTTTGAACCATCTGTATCAAGCTTATTGGCCCACTTTTAGAAAATTTACAAGGAAAATATATAAACCTTCTTCCTATGTAGTAGAAATAAATCTAGGCTGAGCCTTCTTCCTCTACTGTTTAATCGAGCAAAATTATTAAGAAAGATTCTTACCAAATAGAAAAACCCAACCTATTACATAAGGTTTCTGAAAAGAAATCATGAGAAACAAACATCACAAAATTGCTTACCCATTATGTATATTCAATTTCTAGCTGCTTTTGATTTGTAATCTTCCCAAAGAAATGCTACTTTTTTTATATGACTAGATTTTCCAAGTGTTATCCTTATTACAATGCCTTTTTACTATCTCAGCTTGATCTTAATGGTCGAAAGAAACCTTGACCCTTTATCCAAATCGTTGTCGCACAACATCGCTATGACTTGCACTCAATTGCAAAAGATCCAATCAATGAAGCGATGGAGAGCATAAAGAAAAAAATAATGACTAGAGAGCTAAAAAGGAAGATGAAGGTAGTGCTAATAGAATAGATTTCGGTGGTGGGTAGTAGCGAGTAGGTGAGAGGATGGATTAGGGCTCTTGTGGGTTTGCACTTTACAAAAAATGGGTCTTGTGGGTTTGCTTAGGTTTCCATTTTTTATATTTTTTATATTTTTTTAATCAAATAATTGCGAATTATTTTTAGAGTTAAATGGTTCGAATGTCCTGTTATTTTATTTATTTTAGATTAATAACGATCGAAGTTTATGTTTATTAATAACTAGAATTAAATGCCTTATTAAAATTTGATCGGATTAAATTTCATTCGTTAATTGTATATTTTAACGATCGAATTTTATCCCTTTGCTAAATTTTAGTTGTTAAAATTCAATTTTTTTTATAGTGATTCTAAATGCTTTTCTGAAAATTCTTCTAATAAATTGTCTATACCTGACTTAGATCCCAATTTTAAACTTTAACCTGATGCTAATTCTTCTATCTGCTTAGAAAACCATTTTTTAACCAAATGAAAGTTCGAGCCCCAAAACCACCTGGGTGATGATGGCTCTATTGTCGCTACCAAAATAAGGTTGTTAGTATAATACATGAGCATATGTAGATGCATGATCATAAGATACGTACAAAATCGATAACCATATGCAAAATCCTCTCTACCTTATTTCTCCCAAACAAATGATCTAAGTCTTCTTCCTAAGTGGGCTTAATACATGGGTTAATAGGGGATCCTAATGAATATGTATGGTGTATAGCAAAAATCCAACAATGTAATATCTCTTAAGGAAAGCAAACAAAAAAAGTTTTGATTAATGCATATTTAAATGACCCAAACAAGTTAAAATGGGCTTACTGAGGCATGGTAGCCTTTGATAAGAAGACATCTGGAATTGTTCAAGTATATTTAATACATAAAGATCCACATCACAAGTAATGTAAAATTATTATGGACATCCTAACGAAGATTTTTATATCACTATATGGGCTTTCAGTCCAGGTACTCGATTACAAGGCTACCTAAACATGGTCCCTACCAACGAATCTAGCTCATCACAAGTATAATAATCAATTAGGTCACTATTTACTATACCAAGAGGTATTAGACTTGGGTTAGTGGTTATCTCTAACACTATCCTCGATTGAATGAACGATTAGGAAGTGCTTGGAAATGCACCGAGGTTAGAAAATTGGAATGCCTAACTTATTTAAAGACTCTAGTATTATTCTAATGCAATTTCTAAAAGAGATAAATTTTTTAATCAAAAGGGTTTTATGCCACATAAATCAAAAATAGTTTCGGAGCAAAGTCTTAAATGGTCCCCAATAGAGTCGCTACTGTGGCACACTCTTCATTGTCACCTAAATAACCCCCAGAACCAAGGCATTATAGAAGTCAAATGATGAGACCTCTAACCTTTAATTGTTCGATCCAATTTTTAGGGTCCGACCAAGTTGAGGCTCTTCTATACAAACTAATTGGTTTCTTCACGATAGAAAAAAGACTCTACCTAATTTGCCAAATCTCAAACTCTGTAAGGCATGAGATAGTATATCAAGGTTTCTCTATCTCAATGCTAATGATCAATAGCTAAGAGGCATCTATTGGGCACCACATGATTGATTGCAAGGAGTTGCCACCTAATGGAATATTAGGAAAAGGGTATTTTGACCTCGTAAGGCCAAAAAACCCAGAGATGGTTTGGAACTCTGCTCTTATTTTTCCTTTTGATAAATGTGACATAATGAATTTTAGATTAATCATGTTATCTTTTTTTATTACATGCGAGATTAGAGCAAATATAGAAATTAAAGGCACACCTAAGTATGTAGGAAAGCGGCAGATCATGGCATAGAATAAAGCGATAAAGATATCCATAAATCGGGCTATTCATTGTAACCTTATTAATAAGGACTTTGGTCCTCGTATGTGAGTTGTGAATAAGCATTTCACTGTGTGGGTTGAAGATAGGGATTTTTCAGTCTGGATTTTATTAAGAAACATCAAGTGTTATTTAATTATATAGAAAGACCTTTTACATTATTAAAAGCTAATTTTTACATGTGAGTTTTCTGGATGAGAAATAATCCATTGGTTTAATTTTATTAGTGAAAAATCTTGATTTTTTACCACAAACATTTTTTGTGATAGTTTTCATTTATGGTTTAAAAAAACCTTTTTATGATAAAAAAAAGGGATTGTAAACTTACTTGTAGCACTCACTCGACTGCACTCGCAAAAGGGTTGTCCTTTTAAAATAACAATGACAATAATAACACTGAAAACAAAGTTGAATATTAAAAGAAAAATGAAATAAATAAAAAGAGAAAACAAAAGAAAAAAATAAAATCTTTATCATATTTCAAGAAATGTGTTGGCACACATTAGATTGCATAGCCAACTTATTTATTTTTAAAAGGGTAAGAAAGCTTTCTTTTTTGCCATGCATCACATGATGCACAAGTGTGCATTAAGTGATGCACGAACATACTTACAAAAAAAAAGCTAGTTTTCCTTTTCATTTAAAGTAAAGTCCTCATCGATAAAAAGATCTAAAAAGGAGCAAAACAAATTGTTAAATACATAAAATAACTTTTCAATTAAACTTTTTTATGAGAAAAATGACTAAAAAAGATAAAACTAAATTTTACAATGACAACCTAGTAATCTCTATCACATGGCAATATATACCCTTTCAAAGGGTTTCACAACCTAAATCTAAGAAAAATAAATATGTGATAAAACTGCAGCAAGTAAATCAAATAAAGTTTATTACATCTAAGATGGTAAATGTATAAACCTTATACTGTCAAAAAACCAGATCTAGTAGAAAAGACGTTTTATATTAGCCTCAGTGTGCTTACTAGATTGGACTGTAGAATGTTGGATTTATATACCTATTTTATGTCAAAATGATAAAAATTAATTTAAAAACATGAAGAACTAAATGCCAAATAAAGCCTTTTAAAACTTAGACTTTTTTCTTTAAAACTTTAACAAAAAAAAATTCCAACCTTTTTCAAAGTGACAACCAAAATGTTTTATAAGAAAAGCTACACAACCAGGCAACCCAATATGCACAAGCATGCAAACCAAAAACTTAGGCAACTTGCCAATTTTCCTCTAAAAGGTTGACCTACTTTTTGCTTGCATAGGCATGCAAGTCAATTTCTATAAATCACTTGCTTGAAAAGGCAAGATTATTTGTTTGCACGATCGTGCAATCCTTTGCACTGGTGTAAACTGAAAAATTGAAAAAAGCTGGCAATGAGCCAAAAATTAGGGTATTCTCCTTATACACGTCATTGAAATCCCCTTGCATGAGTGTGTAAGATTTAAAAGTTGCAAAAAATAACTTTTAAGCCCCTAATTGAGAATACTTCCTATTATTTGATGCTTTGCTGCCCTCAACCACCTAAATTAAGCACATAAAGTTTTTAAAACATTTTTAAAATATGTTTCAACATAGAAAAGACCTTGTATCCCTTGATTCGCTATCTTTTAAGGAGTAATTTTTCTCATTAGGTAATCCTGATAAAAGCCTCATTTGGACCTAGTATCTACAATGTTAATCTTTGGATGAACAACCTAATTTGATCGATAATCTCTAGTTTTCTCTCCATTTCCATCACCCTATTCCTCCACCAAGTAAGATACTCTTAGAAAGACTCTTCTAGTTTCTAACACAACAACTTTAGATCTTTTAAGGTCACTTTTAGTCTTATGCCATAATCATACTACTTTAAGAATTCTTTTATTGACCTATCCTAATCTTGATGTGTTTCTCAATCTAGCTTATAGTACCAGCTAATAGAAAGGCCAACAAGACTAAGGCTAAAGTACTTAACCTTTTATCATTTAGTGAGGGTGGTCCCTTTCATTATTAGGGCATATTGCTTTACATAGACTGTTGCATCAAAAGTGCCATTAAACTTAGGCAAGTCTAGGATTCTAAACCTTTGAGGTAACACTTCCTTCCTATCCAAACTCCTATCTTTTAGGTCAATACCCTTACCAGTTGGTATTAGCTAGGCCACAATCGTCATCTTTTTTCCATCCTTTTTATGGTTGGATCCTTTATTCTTGGTACCTTGCTTTCTTAGGCTTGTATACAGTCATCTCTAGGGCATAACCCTCATATTATTTTTGCTCAATAAAATGAATAAATGGTGCCTTGCCATTGGAACCGATAACAATTAAAAAGGCTATAGTCATTGTCATAAGAGTCTTTCCAACCTTGGTCAGTTCAATTTGACTAGCAATAGGTGTTATAGGGTTTGTTCCATAAGCAAGCACCAAAATAAACACCAGTCCGCTTATTGTCAACCTTATTCTTCTTAGGGAAACGATTATGCTAGGGTCACCTCCCATGTATCGAAGATAAGTTCCCTACTATGCATTGGTAAGAGATGCTCTAATTTTTTGCAAATCATAAAAGGCTACCCTTCCATAAAATAGGGAATAGTTCCTAAGAATTTTACAAACCCGTATGTTTTCCTTCAAGTCAAAAGGAATTGTTTGTAGTGGCTTGATAAAATATTCAACTCTTATCTCCACTTTATTAGTTAAAGTGATCATAGAGCACCTTTGTAGGGTTAGATTTTCTCGATAAAGAAATGAGGGGCTCTACCATGGGCATAATAGTGATATGGTTCATTCTCTTATCTTAATAGGTTCAACATTCTACCGGTGATTGATCAATATAATTGAAATTTCACAAGGCTAGGTTAGTCCATCCTTTCAAATGATAGACAGTTAGAGATCGTAAATGGTTTGATGGCATCAAATTTGGCCAGATGGAACACAACTGCCTCATAGCTTATAATGCATCTGTAAATCTATATGAACATCTTTTCACTCTCAGTGACTCCTCATAAATGCATATTTTCCAAAAATGCTAGAATATTTCAAATATGATTCAATGGGTAGTCCCTGCTGGTTATAAGATTAGGGGTCTTGCTACATTTACGAGTTTATGGATGACATAGTACAAGTCAATATACCTTATAAAGCTAAGCCATTGTTCCAACACATCGAAAAAGGTTCCCAAGCAAAAGAAAAAAACCTGAAACAAAAAAAGAGAAAAAAAGAGAGAAACTCCTCATAGGTCGAAAATAAAAAAGGCATCCTTTCTAAAATTGGGCACCCCGCTAGGGTGAAAATTTAAAAAAGATATCCTAGCCAAAAATTAAGGGTTGAGAGAAAATGTTCAATCAAGAAAACTAGAGAGAGCTAATTGATAATAAGAGTCGGATGCACACAAGGTGTTCTCATCAAGATTAAATAAAACATGCATTTTTACATTACATGCCTGGTTATGCCTATTATTGTTGCCATGGGATGCATATAGAAAAGAATGTATATATAAGCATGATCTTATGATTAAGCATGATCATGTGATTAACCATCTAGAGAAATCTATGACACATATAAGGGCACATGTCAAAAAATAATAAGAAGAAAGGCCATTAAAGATGAAAATCTTAACTGGCTCTCTAAGCAAAAGTTAGGCCAAAAGGCAGGGTAAAAACCTAGAAATAAGTAGTCTGTCCCAACAAAAAAAAAAGAAGAAGAAAAATAAAAGCCATTAGATTGGATTAGTTCCTCTTCTTATCACGGGCATTCGTCACCTTCTAAGGGGCATCTGTGGCCAGATTTATGCTTATTTTTTATGTATTTTCTACCATTTTACTGTTATTTATGTATTTTTCTTAATATATAATACCATAACCATTTTATGTGCCTATCTATAAATATTTTTATTTCTATACGTATGTTTAATTTTTGTGTTATTTTGTATGTATTTAAGTTTTTTATTATTGCATATTCGTTTTAAAATTCGAATTGATTTTTTTTTCCGATTTACTTGAGCAATTGATCTAATATGCTTTAAAAGTACTCTGAAGAATAATCTTCCTTTGGGAGCACGACTCCCTAGTTGATTCATGCTTTATCTTTTATTTTCTTTATTTCTATTTTGTACTTAGATTTAATTTAATTAGTTTCGCTTTAATTTAATTTTGGTTTGTTGTTAATTTTAGATGTATTTATTTTGGGAATGTAATAGGTAGTAATAAAATTATTTTTTTGCACATTTAAATAGAAAAGTCACTTAAAATCATTTATATTAATCAATTTGAAGTCTTTCTTAAAAAATGGACCAATGTTTGATTTTCACCCCAAAAATCATACAATCATAAAAAGAGTTTTTTTTTTAATATGAATAAGGGAACCAATGTTCCCAACCTTAATAAATGCCCCAATTTATGTATGATGCTTTACTTTTCTCTTTGGATGACTTGCTTTTGCAATAATTTAAGTAGTGGATTTAATTTATTTATTTATTTATTTATCGCTTTGATTATTTTGTTAGCATGGTTATATAAGTTATTGCAATGCATCGAGTGAGAGAGGAGCGTGGATTAATGTCTAAAACCCGATTATAAAAAATACATAACTAAGGTGCCAAGTAAGAGTGACATCCTGAATACCAATCTCCATTTGGGTATCAAAAGTTCATATTCATTTTCCAATATCCCGTTGGATGGTAACTCCACAACACCTCCCTCTTTGAGCCCATAGTTAGATGCCTTCAGGAGTTGACTACCAATAATAAATTAAGCCCTTATCCTTTTTTTATTATGAAGTAACCAATTTTTAAGATGTAGTGAGCCTCTTATTCCATCTTAGACCCTAAAAGCAAGCTTTCGATAACCCAATTTAAAAATAAGTGTGGCTCCTACGTGTGTCACAGTGATGTCCATGTGTACATATGTGTGGTGGCATGCATAAGACATAACTCAATATCTAATATGTACATGTTACAACACATACTAATATATTCATATTATGATACATGTTAATTGTGCATATATGATGATGGATGTTTATATATGCATGCTACAATGTATGCTAATACGTACACATGATGATGGATGTATACTACTACAATGTATATTAATATGTACATGCAATGATGGGTGTAATGCCAATGTGATGATGGATGTGTACATGCATATGCTATAGTGTATGCTACTATATGCATGCCATGGCACATGTTAATATGTACATGATATAATACATAATAGATATTTATGTGTACATATTGTGACTTATGTATGTTCATTTGTAAAGTCATAATACGTGACAGATGTTTATACATTCAGGTCATGAAAAATGTCAACATGCTCATGTTATAGTGTACGATTACGTGTAACTATGTACATGCTAAGATGCATGTCTATATGCTTATATTGTACCATATGTCAACATGTGCATACATGATAGATATATTTACATCTCGTAATGTATGCCTAGACACTCGTTAATGTGCATATGTGGTACTAAATATTTACATGTATAAGCCAATATGCATATGGTCAATGCTATGGGGAATGTTTATGTGCATATGTTATGATGTATGCTAATATGTACATGCCTTGACAAGTGTTACTATATACATACAGGATAGGAATATGTGCATGTCAATGCGCACGTGCTATGACATGCATTAATATATAAATGCATACTAGATATATGTTCATGCCATGTTAATATTAATGTATTGTCATTTTATTATTATTCATACTTTTTTGCATGGTAATGATGCATATAGGACGATGCAAGAGAATGAATATATTAGGGATGCATATGATTCCTGGGTTAATCATTATGTTATAACAATGATGTATGAGCATATTACATATGATATTAATTAATGCATGATGATGATTGTGAATGATACATATGTTATATGTGATGAGTGAGCAAGTTAGCCATACATATGATGCATCGAATGGATAAGCATACAGTGTATACATGTGATAATGTGTGATGTATAAGACACATATGACAAATGGACATGCTAGGCACACATATGGTGTATGGCATATGTGTGATACAAGGCATATGAATGTGTTATATACATAATGCATGGTGAATATATTACACATTAATGCATGAAAGTGATGCATATAAATGGTATACATATGATTGTGACTCAAATGTGAGCATGAAACACAATGATGTATAATATAAAAGTGATGCACGAGCATGACATGCATAATGTATGGGAAAAAATTCTATACATAAAGCATAATATTGTACTCATTTTCATAGCATGCAAAAGGAAGTATACATATTTTCACGGCGAAGAGAATTTACATATGGAATACACATGTTTCACATTATTATTTTGTTTGTATACAAAATGAGATGTATGCACATACACATTTTATTTGTCAAAAAAATTATGCATATAAAATTTACGTATTTTAATGGAATCATCCGTGCAAGCAAAAACTATACACATAAGATGAGATATATATATATCAAAAATCTATACACATAAAAATGTGTATTTTATTACTTATTATCATTATTTTTGTTATTTTATAAAAATACATGCACACATATGCAGAATAAACAAAGACATACAAAAGAAAAAAAATCCTTCCAACCTTATTGCTTCCATACAGAAGATCATACGATATCTTTCCTATGTGAGATTAGCTCATTAATTAATAGGGACCCAATAAATACATATGGTGTATGTTAGAAAACCAGTAACATGGTCTCTCCTTATTGAAAGTGCATATAGATGGATTTTGTCCATTGTGTATTTAAACAATCCAAATAAATTGAAATACACCCATCGAGGCATGAAAGTCTTTGAAGAGCTGACATTTAAATTTATTGAGATTTACTTAATATATAAGGACCCACATCACAAGCAATGTATTATGGTATATGCCCTCTAATGTGGGTAGTTTAGTCTACATTAATTTAGTTTTTTATGCTTAAGTTTGTTAAGTAAATGTTTAGTTTTAATTTTTTATGTGAAATATGGTATCTTTTATGGTTTGTGTGTTTTGTGTTTGTTTAGGAGTAAAAGAGAAAAGAAAAAGGAGGAAAAATGGTGAAGAAATCTAAGTCTCTGTCGTAGGCATGACATTGGTCATGAGCGTAACCAAGCAAAGAAGTAGAAGGAAAGTCAAAGTAGAAAAAAAAGTCAAATATCAGAAGAGCATGCTTTGTTGTAAGCGCGATAGCATAAGGATTTGGGTAGTTTATTTTTAAAAAGGCACTTCAAGATGCATGACTTCTACCAAGGGTTGTGTACCTCTAGAGGGCACTTTAAAGGACACATTGCTTGGAGGACTATAAATACAAGAGTAGTTAGAAGATGAAAAAAAACATAAGTTTTTTAGAAGAATAATTTTTATTATTTTTAATGTAAAAAAGTTAGAACAATTAATCTTTTGAAAGAAGAAGAAGAAGAAGAAGAAGAAGAAGAAGAAGAAGAAGAAGAAGAAGAATCATCTTTTAGTTATTAGAAAGGTTGAGAGATTTCTTTTTATCATCTTTTATCTATTTCTTCTTCTTTGTAAATTTTTGAATGATATCTTAGGAACTTGAACAATGATGTTTATATTTTCTTACTCTTATTAGTACAAGTAGTCTTTTATTGTAGAATTTGCTATCAGTATCTCATGTATGATTATCATAAGTGAAAGTATAGTTGAGGGATATATTCTTTCTTTTAGCTAATAGCCATTCATTGTCGTAACATTGCTTGAGAGATCAAAATGTTAGGATGATTGCCATAGGTTAGTTACTAATCTTAAAATATGTGTTTATAATTAACAAATTCAGTAATAACAGTTAAAGATTAGAAATAAGTATACATGTTTTAGGCAATCTATTTCATGTCGAGAGAGTGACTTAAAACTTTAATCCAACTTGGCTTACAGTATAAAAATTGAATTTCAATTAAAAGAATAACTTCAAGTTTCATATTTTTTAACTCATATCATTAAGTTTATTTGTCTTCTTCGATTATAAATAAAGTAGGCTTAATTAGATTTTTGGCAAGGCTTATGGATAAAGTTAAGTAACCATGTTGATTAACCTTGCAATTCACCTTTGTAATTTGATATTAACTTCAATGGAGCTAGAAATAAAAAAAAAAGAAAAGAAAAGAAAAGAAAAAGAAAAAGAAAAAGAAAAGAACTTCAAAATAAAGCTAGCATACATGGTAAAATTTTAAGTGTGGGGTTCTTATAAGGGAAAAAAATTTTGGCTTCTTAGAGAGTGATTGAATTGAGAAATTACAAGGGAATTTCAGTATTATTTTCTTTTAGATGTTTATGGGATTGAGAAAACACCTATGGTAAATGGTATGTACTTAATAGTTTGAAATTTTAGGAATTAGTCTATTCAAGTATCGAGTGGCAATTTTTTTTTAATATCTTTTGTCCATTCTTTGACAACCAACACTTTAACCCCATTACAACCAAATAAAGACCTAAGTGATTCTAAGTTTTATTTTTGAGTTGTTTAGCGGAGATGATCTTTAGGTTCCGATGCTAAAAGAGAGGCATATGGTAATTCTAGAGTTTCAAGTGCGAAGCCACATGTTCACTTAGATGTGCATTAATTCTAAGCTTGACTATGAATTTGCATTGGTATTTTGATTTTTTTAAAATTCTTAAAATGTTTTATTCTTACGTACACACGTAGAGGAAACTAACTCATATTATCTTGTTTGAATTTATTCTAGTTAGAATTTTATTGAGTGCTCTTGTCAATTGCTAAATTTTATTTTGAAATGCATAATTATTAGTTAAAGTTTTATTATTTTAAGGAGTTGGTTTGTTCAAATTTTCTCGAGGGCGAGCAAAGACTAAGCGTGGGGTATTTAATAGTTGTAAATTATATTATATTTTTTAGTGTATTTTTATATGTTTAAATTAGTTAATTTAGTATTAATTTGGTTTATTTATGTTTAAATAGTTAATTTATGTGTTTTTTAGGTTTAATTGTGAGTTTTGGTGTTTTTCATGGCTTATTTGAAGGAAAAAAGTATAATTAAAGAAAGAAGAAATTTAGGGACAAAATCATAATTTTAGAAAAATTGGCAAGCGAAACGTAAGGGACAGCAGCTCATCACTCGGTTGAGTGATGAAGACCACTCAGCTGAGTAAAGGGAACACTCTCCTGAGTATGTAAATCACTCATCCAAAGAAGAACTTTCTCTTACCCATCACTCTCATGAGTCTTCATGGAAAATAACGATTCAAAACTTCCTATTTCAACTCAAACTTAATTCCTCTTTGGATTAGAAAGTTCCAAGGCACAAAACTTCTTATTTGGAGCTTATAAAAAGGTATTTAAGACACCAAAACAATGAGAGACAATTAGATACGAATTTTCATTAGTTTCTAGTTTTTATTTAGTTTTCTTTAGTTATTGTACAATAGTTTTGACTTAGTTTTTCTATTGTTCTTAGTCTGCAGTACTTTTTATTTTAGTTGTTCTTTCATTTTCATCATGTTTTGTAAGTAGTTTTCTTCTCTTTTGCTGAGGAAAACTTAAACCATTATACTTTTACTGTAAAGAATTGAATTTGAGCTTAACTTCAATACAAGTATAATATTTCTTAATTTATGTGCTAAATCTTATCTTAAGTTATGATTGTGTTGATGATTGATGTATTGAATAAATGGTTAATTATCAGTTTTACTTATAACTTATGATTTGCATGTTCTTAGCTTATTTTTCTCATGTTGATGCACTGTTGCATTCTCAGAATTAAGGCAATGATTTATTATTCATGTATTGATTTAAATTTAAGAAATTTGAATTGAGAATGGGCTAGATTTAGATCTTTCTTGAGAGGGTCTAATGAAGGTTTAGGAGTTAAAATAGGATCTTTATTCAAGGTGTTAGATTGTTCCTAAATAGAGGATTTAATGCTTAGAATGATATTCTGAATAAGATATCTATGTTTATTTTCATTGATTTTTCCATAATTACTTGTGTTAATTTTAATTAAGTCATTGCAATAGAAGTTGAGGTGGATAGTTCCTTTAGCATAAGTATTTTAGTTATTGCCTTGTCGCTAATTAATTTTAGTGTAGTTTTAGTTCTTATTTTACTTTACTATTTATTTAGTTTAATTCTTTCTTTTAAATCAAAAAAACTTGGGAATTAAACTCAAATTAATTCAATTCAAATATAGATTTTTTGCTTAGCAATCCATGTTTATAGGTGTGCAAATGATTGGTTCGGTTTGGTTTTGAACAAAATCGAAAGAACCGAGAATCAAAATTTGAAAAATATAAAAATCGAATCAAAACTAAAATTTATAGAACCAAAAACCAAATGGACCGAAATAATTTTGATAGATTCGATTTGGTTCAACCGATTCACACTCTCCAAAGCTTTGTAATTCTCTCTCCACCATAATGTTACCATCCCCAAAGTCAAAAAGCATTTAAAACCTCACACAGTAATAACTCAGAGAAATCAAAGCCAATATTATAATAAAAATTCACAATGAGACTATTCAAATCATATTAACCAGTATAGTAGTTGTTACTAAGTGCCAATGGAGAAAATATATGCAGGCGGCTGTCGGTGGAATATCATAGCTCAAAATAAAAAAAAATTAAAAAAGAGGAATTCAAAAACATTATTAAGTAATAAAATCATTTTAGTTAATTATTTAGTTAAAATAATCCATTAAAATTGCACTATTATTAAAACTAAATGGATTGAGCTCTAACTTAGTTAAAGCAGTTAGTCACATGCATTATGAAGAGTCTTGGTCTTTGTAGCTATAGCTCGGTGTTAAAGTTGTGATTCATTAAATAATTTTAGAGTTTCATCCATATAGATAATAGAAGTACAAAAATATAATTACAAATGTCCAAAATAAAAACAATTGTGGTAGAGTTTACCAACAGGAGAAAAACATAAACAACTGGAAATAAGACA
Organism: Excoecaria agallocha; assembly: GCA_037975025.1. NCBI lineage: Eukaryota > Viridiplantae > Streptophyta > Magnoliopsida > Malpighiales > Euphorbiaceae > Excoecaria > Excoecaria agallocha. The sequence goes on from CM075810.1 coordinate 8,721,118, forward strand.
AACATACTTGATGAAGTATACCATCACATGTCTGTATGCGTTCCATCAAAGTATTGACATAATGCTGATACTTCTCCTTTATCGATAAAGACATATTAGGAAGTTTATAATAATAGAATGTTGAAAATTCCAAAACAAGAATGCTTCACATAAATCACCGCTAACCTCTGATTTCATGCCTGATTCCAAATCCGTAAAGCATTTATAAAAGTGCATATGTAGTCAAAGCGATCAGATAAAGTCAAGCATGTGACATACATAGGCATTTCAATCTGACAAGTTACCAAGTGAAATGGAAAAAAAACAAAATCCTAAATTAGAATTAACCTTAACAAAGAGGCAGAAGATTAGAAGAAAGAGCTCACCTAATTTGTATTAACTAAAACGGCTTGAATCACTTGAAAATCTTCAAAAGCACGATCTTTGTTCGAAATAATCAAGCAACCAGTATCCTATTTGGAGATATGATCTTGTGCCTAAATAAGAGACACCGTCAATTAATCTTAAGATAAAAATTAAACATCATAAGTTTAAGAATAAAAAATTAGGCATATGAAGTCTAACTAGATTGTAGTGTTGTAATATGGGTAGTCCATCTCTCTCTTTAGTCTCCATTAATGATGATTTTAATCAAAATTAATTTTATTATAAACCCTTCTTTCTCTCTCTTATTCTCTTCCTCCTCCTCTCTGGCATCGCCATAAGAACAAACAAGTAATGGCTGTGATTCTTAAGAACAAATAAGCAATGAACAAGGTTGAAAAAGAGCTAAACAAAGAAATCAACACAAGCACAATCCTTGAATCACAAGCGCAAGCACAAACTAAATAAGATGAACAAAAAACCATTGAAAAATGAAGGAAAGATCAAAAGATAAAATACTAACCATTGTTACTTTGCAGGAAGAATCGAATTGCAGCTTTGCAGGGAGGAAGAATCGAAGAAGAGGTAAGAAGAATCGAAGAAGGGGA